>ML252474.1:0-29931 GCA_005239495.1 Nicotiana undulata | reverse complement strand
ATAATTGAGATCATATGAGTTACAGGGAACTCCCGTATTCATGGGCACTAAGATAGGCCAAGTATCCATGCAGCAAGTGGCAGAACGACCAGGAAAAGTAATTGTTTACATTTAAGACAACTGAGAAGGCGTGAAAGGAAATCTATGGTGCTAACATGATGAAAGGAAGGTTACGAGTAGTATAAGTAGATGTGCATAGGTCGCAAGCTAAAGTATGGTAGAGCAACAAGGTTTTAGCTAGGCAGGAGTAAGGATAAGAAAATATGAGTGAGAAGGTGACGAAAATAGGTAATTCCTCGGGATTAAACCCATCACAACAAGAGAGGTAATGGTTTCCATACAGTTATAAAAAGCTCAGTATAGCATGAGTGAACTCAAAGGAGTTTAAAACTAGGAGCATTTAGGAGAGATAGAATGCTACCATAATAGCAAAGTAAGGGTGTAATTGTGATAAATGATAAGAGGATGACGTTTAGACCTTTGATTGATTAATGATAAGTGTCTCAATTTACTCTGTTTTCACTCCGAACCCGAACCAACCAACCCCAACACTTTATGAACAGTCTAACCGAGCTACTACAAGACAGAAATAAGGGAATAGATGCGTATACCGTGTAACAACGGACCGGGTCGTTACACCACTAATGTAAGCTTCATTCAACTCAAGATCATATAGGGCTTTTGTGGAGATATAGTGAAGTATTTTGGTTCAAGGTAGGAAATATTTGGTCTAGGTAGGTTCCATCTTCCCTTAAGCACTTCATTTGCTTCATTTTGGCATACATTTTCTTGACTTTTTGAGTCATTAAGTTCTTTCTGAGGGGTTAGAGAGACACATTGTCACTCTTTCTTGTTCATTACAAACCTTTTTCTCCTTTCTAAACGTTCCACACCTTTCATCTCTTTTCTTTTATTGATTCCCTTTATTTCTTCTAAATTGTTCATTCTTTTTTACTTTTTGATTTTCTTTCTTTTTCATTGCCTTTCCGTTTCTTCATTTTGTACCCTTTTCCACTTTGTTGCAGTCCTCGTCTATCCCCCAAACTTATGATTTTGCCTTGTGCTAAGGAAAGATAGTGTGCCAATAGAGGGTCAAAACGGGTAAAGGCTTGTATCGTGGTTTTTTTGAAAGAAAAAGGTCTAAGGCTCAAAAGGGTTGACTAGGGATAATATCATTGATAGTTTATGGAAGTTTTCAGGACATCATACGGATCAAGGAGAGCCTATAATCACATCTCAAGTCAAACTACACTTAGGATTTTGCCTAGACAAACATTCAGGGAAAGTTCTAGACTAACGGCTCAAGACTTGGACTTACAATTCAAATTCTCACCACACACGCTATGGAGAACAAGTATTTCATGAGCTGCACGGGATTAGAATACCCCCATAAGATGAATCACATTGGAATGCTATGAAATACAGTTACTGGAGTATAGTATCGTCCCTAAGTGGATCAGGAATTCCCCGATGAGACGTGAGCCCTAGTGACGATATATTACATAAGAGATTTTAAATTATCATTGGTAGATTATAGATCAATATTAAGGTGAATCAACAATGAATGGATGAGAGTTACAAAGTATGAGATGAGATTATGCTGTCATTTTTAAGATGGACGGTAATAAGGAAGCATTAAATGGCTTAGATTTATACATATAGGATAAGCGGTGAGAGAAAAACCTGGAGTTGGGTGGCAACTCTCCATAATAATAAACCGAAGTAAGAGTTATGGTATAGTATGACCTACCTAGTAGTGGTAAAGCCATAAGCATAGATAACTGAGGCTATAAAACAAGATATAGCAATAGCCGTAAGTTCAACAAAATACCAAACAAAGAACTTTAGTACACCTATAGATGCCCAGAGGGACAGCTTGTCATAGTACAATACATGTTCACCAAGTGAATCCTAAAGATAGTTTAAAAGCTAACAAGAAATAAAAAAAGGAGATAAGAGTCGCATTGGCGCACATTCAAGGTTAGAATTGTCTAGGCTGCATTAAAGAAGGTAGAAATAGTTACGACATTGAAAAGAGTTCGACCACAAGTCATGGTGTGAGAGAGAGGCCAAAAGGGGGGAATGTTCTAGCCTTTGGATTTATTCACTGAAAAACTCCCTAAATGGAAAAGACAATATTAAAGTATTCAGAAGACTTATTGCTTAAGATATGGAAAAGTGCATTAGTCAACATTCGAGGACGAATGTTCCAAAGGGGGGAATGATGTTACACCCCATGTTTTCGTACGTGAGAGTACATCGTAAGTCAATTGATGTAAGCTCAGAAATAAGATTCTATTTGATGGAATATAAAGTAAGTTAATCATGTTACGTTGGAGGTTACAAATATTTAAGATCATGAATAACGAGTACCAAGAGGGTTGGAAAGCTTAGAAGCTAAACCAATTGAAGAAAATAAGTTTCGTCGAAAGTCGACGAGTTTGGAATGTTATAACATGTACTTTAGGGTGAGACTATGGTTCATTACATGATAAGGAGGTTATGCTATGAGTTAATTTTTATCGTATGATAGTTGTGTTCTACGTTTTGAAATCAAGCAAGTGGTGGAACAAAAGTTGGCAAAGGTCTTCACAAGTTACACTCATAATGTGCTTAACATTAGGTCAAATGTAACAGAGATTTTCTCCTGATATACTTGGAATTAGGGGATGATCTACCTACCAAACTGAATATCTATGAGTCTAGTTTCCAAATATTAAACCGTTCATTGATACAACATAGGAGTAGAGAGATATTTGCAATTTTGCGAGACTGCGCAGACATCATAAGTGACAAGTAGGTGGATCACTAGAGCTTTTTGAGAAATACATTTCAGTATTATATGAGGTCTTATTGGGACATGTTATATACCAAATTGAAGGTCTTGGAATGTAGTTTCCAACGCTCCTAACCATTCATTCATACGACATCGGGATAAAAGGATATAAGCATCGGATAATGGACCGATCCTAGGGTGCCAAGCTAGCACCTCTTTGACTTTTTCCAAAATAGATATATATGTGTCTTAGGTTGGATTTCTCTTCATATTTCAGAATAAAACGACCAGAGAACACCCATAAACATAACCTCAAGTTATGTTCTAGGGTTTCAAAGAATATTATCATTCTGGGCATGAAATCGAGAAGCAATAACATCAAAGCGATCCCTACGACGTAAGTGTCATTATACCGCCTCTCCTTTTTCTTTGTAGTTAGAGTTTTGGAAGTTACTTCATAGTTAATAAACGTCTAATATCTGTATTTAAGTGCTTAAATATCAAGGAAGGTTGATAAATGTGTTTCCTAACTGTTAGAACTCACAGGACGGTGATCGGAAGCCGTGAGTTCGAGCTATTTGACTTGTAGCGGACTGTTTTGTATTGCTGTTGGGCAGCGTGTTTTAATACTGTTTTGTGGAGTTTTGGAGGAGGAAGGGTGTGTCAAAACACCATATAGATGTAGGGTTGTGAGCTGGTCGTTCGTTGTAACATTTTCGGGTTGTTTGACACGACTACGGTGGTCGTCTTATGTATGAAGTGATTAGGTTGTGTGTGACTGTTTTGGGAGGATCAATATGATTATTATTGATGTTGTTTGGGCTGTTAGGTGATTGTTTTGAACTGTGTGAAGTCATATAAATAGGGGAGGTGTTGTTCGTTTTATCGTAAAATAGGTTGTGGTCGATACATAATAGTTATGATGCTTAAACGATAACGATAGTGTCGTTTCTCTTATTGTAGATTAAGGTGTTTTGACATTTGCGTAGCTTGAGGTTGGGACAGTATATACAAGGTATGTGAGGCTATTACTTTCCATCTTTTGCACGACTTTGATTGTACATAATGCAATGAACGAGCTTCCAAAGATACTCTACTCCTAGAAGCAAGCAGTACTTACATTGTTTCCCTTCTTAAGGAACAATTGATGTTCAGGTTGCTTCTCTTATTCTTATGTTATCAATGTTGTTGGTACTTCCTGATTCTTATAAGATTCTTGATGAAGAGTTAATCCTAATAACGTGTACGGAGAATATCGACCTTACGTCACTCCGAAAGGTTCAGAATATGATTCCAATGAGTCCTACATGAATTATATATATATGTAGCTATTTTACTCTACCGAGTCGCGCTATAGTCGGTCGGGTATGGCACCTATTGTGCAACCACTGATCAGTTTGGTTTATCGAGTCCTCTTTGAGGCCGGGTATGATATGATGATGATGATGCCCATAGAGGCGAATGTTCTATGATGATGATGATGCCCACAGAGGCGGATGTTTTAAAAAGATTATGTGTATATATGTATCATGCATTTCATGTTACTGTCTCTTAGAAGCACTCAGATGCTATAGGTTGTATCTCCTACATCTCTTTTTACATTACTGTTCTTATTTATGCTTTCCTGCCTTACATACTCAGTACTTTATTCGTACTGACGTCCTTTTATTTGTGGACGCTGCATGTCGTGCTGCAAGTCCTGATAGACAGGTATACACAGCTCCCCCACCACAATAGGCTTTCCAGTTCAGCGGTTATAGGCGAGATCCCTTCTCCAGACTTGCCGTGGTATTGGTATGCATTTTTGTTATAGATGTTATGGGTATGTCAGGGCCCTGTTCCGTCTATGTTGCATTACTTATGCTCCTTTAGAGGCTCATAGACAGGTGTCAACTCATGTATACTTTGGTATGCCTTGTTGGATGATTTTTGTTGTATAGTGTTTCATGGCAGCGTTGTAGCTCGTACCTTTTAGGTAGTTTTTTAGCAATCTTGTCATCCCATGTGATGTATGTTCATGATCCATACCTACCATTTATATTGATCTCGTTATCCCTTAAAGATAATAAGAAGGTTAGATAAAATGTACGTTGGTGCTCGGCAAGTATGGCCCGGGTGCTAGTCATGATCCTCCCGTTTG
Organism: Nicotiana undulata; assembly: GCA_005239495.1. Taxonomy (NCBI): domain Eukaryota; kingdom Viridiplantae; phylum Streptophyta; class Magnoliopsida; order Solanales; family Solanaceae; genus Nicotiana; species Nicotiana undulata. The sequence continues at coordinate 25,015 of ML252474.1, read as the reverse complement.
GGTCGTGACACGACCCATCCTTCTTTCTGACGAAAAGAACCAGAGCGCCCCACTGCGACACGCTCGGCCGAATGAACCCCTTTTCTAATAAATCCTTCAACTGCTCCTTTAACTCCTTCAACTCTGCTGGTGCCATTCTGTATGGTGGAATAGATATTGGATGCGTATCTGGTAGTACGTCAATCCCAAAATCGGTCTCTCTATCTAGCACAATCCCTGGAAGCTCGTCCGGAAATACTTCAAGAAACTCATTCACAACAGGCACGGACTCGGGAGCAGGCACCTCTGAAGTGGTGTCCGCAACCCGGACCAAATGATAGACACACCCCTTTGTAATCATCTTTGAGGCCTTAAGGTAGGAAATAAACCTACCCTTCGGCACCACACAATTTCCTTTCCACTCAATAACCGGCTCATTAGGAAACTCTAGCCTCATGATTCTTGTTCGGTAGTCAAGTTTAGCGAAGCACGAATAAAGCCAGTCTATTCCCATAATAATATCAAAATCTACCATCCCAAGCTCCATAAGATCGGTCGTGGTAACGCGACCACATACCGTGACGACACAATTCCTATAGACTCGCGCGGCTGTAATAGAATCACCAATCGGAGTCGATACAGAGAACGGCTCATGAAGCTATTCGGGTTCTATCCCAAAACTTGAAGCAATAAACGGGGTAACATAAGACAAGGAGGACCCCGGATCAATAAGAGCATAACAATCAAGTTCTTGAACAGTCAGAATACCTGTAACAACATCTGGAGAAGCCTTCGCGTTCTGGCGACCACTCAAAGTATAGAACCGGCTGGGTCCACCTCTACCTCGAGCTCCACCCCTAACTGCACCATGCCCCGCTAGAGCTGGAGAACACCCTGAAGATGTGGCGACTGAAGAGTCGGATGACTGAGCAAAACCCCTACCCCTGCCCTGACTGGGCGCACGGCAATCCCGCTGAATATGACCTCTCACTTCACACCCGTAGCACACCGGGAGATCCAGATAACAAGACTCGGTATGGAACCTCCCACACTTGGGACACGGAGCCCTCCCCTGCTGCTGGAACCTCCCTCTTGGGCGACCTGACTGATGGGGTCTCCTGCTGTCTGATCCTGGTCCCCAGCGACTGCTCTGCTAGAAACGATGCACTAATGGCGGTGCACTAGCTGAGGACTGTGCATAGGACTGGGATGGCCCTGATGACCCTCTCCCATGAACTGGTCTCCCTCCTCCAATTGAACTCCCCGAGTGGCCCGCTGACCGGGCCCTGCTGCTACTATCTCTCTCTCTGACCTGATTTTCAATTTCCTAGCCTCTGTAGCCTGGGAGAATCCCACAATCTTCCCATAATTCATGTCTGAGTGCAAGGCAGTTGTAGCAGCTTCATTCACAACCAAGGGACTAAGGCCCTGAACGAAACGTCGAACACTGGCATCCATAGTCGATACCAAGTGAGGAGCATATTTAGAAAACCGCACGAACTCCATGTGGTACTCCCACACACTCATATTACCCTGCTTGAGGACCTCAAACTCCGTAGCACGGGCTGCCACAGTCTCAGCAGGAAAGAAGTGATCCATGAAAGCATCCACGAACTCGTCCCATCTATCTGGAAGACTTCCCTTCCCACGAGAACCCTCCCACATCTCGAACCAGGAAAATGTTGCTCCCCTTAGCCTATACGAAGCTAACTCAACCCCCTCTGTCTTTGTAGCCTTCATCACCCAAAGGGTCTTGTACATATCATCAAGAAAATCTTGTGGCGGCCTCTGGATCTGTACCTGAGAACTCTGGAGGGGCCAACCACAGAAACTGGTTGACTCGGGAGCCGGCGGAATCTCCCTGTGCGCTGGAGGACGCAAGGGTAGCATGAGATCTTTGGTCCTGAGCGGCCACCAACTGAGTCAACATATGAATAGCTCCTCTGAGTTCCCCATCGTACGTACCGGGACCGGAAGCTGGAACTGTACAGGGGTCAGGAATATCAGCGGGAGGGATTGCAGTACCCTCCGTCGCCGCAGGGTCAGGAACGCTTTGATCCGGAATAGAAGGGTCAGGTAGATTCAAGGTCAGGGAGTCACTCTCACCCGCACTATCTGGTACAGAATTCACAGCCACACCCGGGGTGGCATTGGCCTCAAGGCCGAGTCGAGCTCTCTTCTTTGGTGCCATTACTGAAATTTTCGGAACAAAGCACGAATTAGGCAAGGATATTTTCACTTTCCGGTTCACCCACGATATAGAATAACAATGAAAGGGTAATTTCCTAAATGTCCATGTAGCCCCCTAATTATAGATGTGGTCGACAACACACCGATAAGAAGGGCTCTACTAGACACGGCTCCGAGACATCCTAGGACTCTTTTAAAAACCTTAGGCTCTGATACCAAGTTTGTCACGCCTAGAAATCAAGGGACGAGACCGGTGCCTAACCGGGTTAACCCAGTCAAGCGGACCTGGATTGCCTTTCCTGCCCAACGTATTACCCCGCGTTCATAACATGCATTATTTCGTGTGAGTTAGCCGTTTTTAGTTTCAAAGTACATTTTACAACATATCTCCATTTGTTTCCTCTTTTAACATTTCAACGATTGATATTCAAACATACATAATACATACATAACTTTCCAACATGATCCACGATTCCGAGTATGTACTGTTACTACCCAAAAATACATATATACAGCCACATCATGTTTGCGGAGCCTCTACGAATACTAGGGATTTTACATATCTTGCCGGTAACAAGGCCCCGGCTATACCTTTACAACATAAACAAAAGAGGGTGGAATCATCCACACACGGCCCCAAGGAGAAGAGGGGCTCACCACAGCTGCTGCAGAGATGAAGAGGAGGTACCACTTACGGCGGGCTGAGCTACCTGCTATGGAACCACCTACATCCATATAAAATATGTAGGGCACCAGGCAAAAGGGACGTTAGTACTGTGGAATAGTACTAGTATGTATTAACAAACTTTATCCCAAGTACAATCAACCAATATACAGATAAGAAAAAGGACAGAAATAGGACCAACAATCAAAACACACGGAAAGAGACAATCAAAGTCAACAATTTTACAATCTCTCCTTTTTCCCTTTCCAACACCGTCTATTCACGAGTTTCATCAATTTCATATCAATAGTGATAAAGATCATTTTTCCACCTTGTTACCTCGGCCACCCTTATCACCACAACCCACACCTTATTACTTCGTGTTGCGGCGTGAAACCCGACCCTGTCTGACAATTTATATTTCATAACACACCACCAATAATTTCATCACAACAGCAACAACAAACCACTTCATTATAAAAACTTTCCTTTCAAGGATCACAAATTCAACAGCAACACCAAACAATTTCATCACATGGGCCTTCCTTTCAAGGGTCACAAATTCACATTTAACAATTCATTTACTTGGGCTCAAGGCACCCCAAACTTTCATCAAGCAGCAATTTATGCATAAGGTGTTGCCATAACCGTTCAACTTATTTACAATGCTTCATATCAATAACTTTAAACAACTACCATCTTTGCACATAATAAGGTAGGCATGCCAAGTCACAATTCAAAATCTCATCTAACACAGTGGAGTGGCAATCAACTAGACAGTCAATTCACATATCAACAAGAGGGATTTTACAAGGGTTAAAGTTAGTCATACATACCTGGAGTTGAAATCCATTTTTAACTTTTACTCACAAATCACCGAACCGACTAGTACCGTCAATCTAGTTCACAATTAAACATATTCAACTTAGAATTGGAAGGCATGCATGCAATTCAGACTATTTTAAGCATTTTTCCAAACACTATGTGACCCCATTAGATTACCAACCCCGTCTTTGTGAAATTTACCCCAAACCACTCCCTCTTACTAGATTAACACCATTATTAAATATGCATGAAAGGTCTTAGTTAATATTTGCAAGAATCAATCCATGCTAATCCTCCCTTTGTTTAAAATCAGAAAATTAATGGAAAAGGGGTTGGGAACCCTTACCTTCTAGAATGAGGAAGAAGGAGATTACTCGAAATACCAGGCCTGGGGGACTTTGAAAATCACTTTGGTGGAAGAACCACTTTCTCTCTTAAGAACTCTCCTTTCCTTCTCTCTATTTTGTTCAGAAAACTTGTTAAAATGAAGGGGTGGGGTGTTTTAATGAACTGGGGGTCGGGTTTTAAAATTAGAAAAATTAGGAGCCTGACACAGGTATGCGGTCATGAATGCGATCGCATTCCTGACATGCGGCCCGCAGACCGGTCGCAGAATGACCCTCAAGATGGGCCAACCTTAAAAATACATTGTACAGGTATGCGACCACTATGCGGTCCGCACACACGTTATGCTATCGCATAGTGCGTCGCATAACCTCCCTCACCAAAACCCAATGGGCAAGAATGCGACAATTATGCGGTCCGCAGAACCGAAATGCAATCGCATAATGGACCGCATAGTTGTCCTCAAATTGGGCAGTGATTCTGCCCATGTATGCGACCACTATGCGGTCCGCATACACGTTATTCGATCGCATAGTGCGTCGCATAACATCCAATTTATGGAAAATTTATTCTTTCAAATTTCGGGGTACTTTTACACAAATAAGGTCAGTTTTAAGAATTTCTACAGTTATAACAACTCGGGAACTTATTCGGGCATTATCTTAAACAAGAAATTTTACGAGTCCTTACATTCTCCCCCCTTAAAAATCATTCGTCCTCGAATGAGGATTTTGGAAATCGTTTGGTTTTGAAACATGATATGCAAACTTCCAGATTTACACTAACTACAATATTTTCAGAAACGTTCGCCATAATTTCCTTTGTATTTAGACCTATATACCTGTCAGAGAGCCCCCAAAACACATTTCCAAGCATCATTACACAGTTTCTGTTATCCCTACAACTGGCATACAATTCATTACCTCAACACTTGCACATATCCAATCAATTTGACGACCACACATAGTTCATTCTCTTTACATCACAAATTAGCATATGATTCAATTAATGGCACATACTTGCACATAATTTGGTCATTTTAGTGAGTCCCATACGATTCACTCACCTCAATACGCCGTATATATATTTCAATTAATCATTACCAATCTACACTACTATTAATCATTTTGCCTATCACATAAGTTTCACAAAACTTTCATTTACTTCAAGGATTGCACACTACCCAATTGATAACATCATATACAATTTTTAGCACGCATTGGAAAGTTACAACAATAAGGCAATTAGGGGAAAATGAGGTATCTTTGCACGAATCTGAATACAACATCAAATTGCATGAGGATAATAGTTCGCATGATCACTACTAGACTTGTTCAAACAGATGGGGATATTTTTCTCTCATTTCTTTCTCTGCTTCCCACGTGGCTTCCTCGGCCTGTTGACTTCGCCACAACACTTTAACAGAATCAATCTCTTTGTTTCTCAATTTACTGACTTGCCTATCAAGAATAGCAACCGGAGCCTCCTCGTATGATAACTCTTCATTAACCTCAATAGTCCCAACTGGCACGATGGCGGATGGATCTCCAACCACTTTTTTCAACATAGACACATGGAACACCGGGTGCACTAATGACATTTCAAGGGGCAATTCCATCCTATAAGCCACCCGTCATATCCTTTGAGCGATCCGATATGGCCCGACGTACCTAGGGCTCAACTTCCCTTTCTTCCCAAACCGCATCACTCCCTTCATGGGAGACACCTTCAAGAACACCCAATCATTTACCTGGAACTCCAATTCTCTTCGACGAACGTCCGCATAGGATTTTAGATGACTCTGAGCAGCTTTCATCCTCTCCTGAATGACTCTAACTTTTCCCATAGCTTGGTGCACAAGATCTGGCCCTAACAATTCCGTCTCACCAGCTTCGAACCGTCCAATCGGAGATCTACACCTTCTTCCGTACAATGGCTCAAATGGTGCCATCTGAATACTAGCATGAAAGTTGTTATTGTAAGCAAATTCGATAAGCGGCAAATAGTCATCCCAACTACATTTGAAATCTAAAACACAAGCCCGTAACATACCTTCAAGCGTCTGAATAGTCCGCTCCGCTTGACCATCAGTCTGTGGATGGAAAGTCATGCTGAGATTCACCTGAGTACCCAAACCTTGCTGAAATTTCCTCCAACAATTAGTTGTAAACTGGGCCCCTCGATTCGAGATAATAGAAAATGGAGTGCCATGAAGTCTGACTATTTCCTTGATATTCAACTAAGCATACCGTTCTGCAGTATCGGTGGACGTGACTATCAAAAATTGAGTTGATTTGGTGAGTCGATCCACTATCACCCAAATTGAGTCGAACTTGCGCTGAGTGCGAGGTAACCCTACCACGAAATCCATGTTGATCATCTCCCATTTCCACTTCGGTATTTCCATAAGCTAAGTTAATCCATCGGGCCGCTGATGCTTGGCCTTCACCTGCTGACAATTCGGACATCTAGACACGAAGTCCGCCATACCCTTCTTCATACCGCTCTACCAATAAATTTCCCAGAGATCATAATACATTTTCGTAGAACCTGGGTGCACAAAATAACTGGAGATATGAGCCTCCGCCATTACCCTCTTCCGAAGACTATCTACATCTGGAACACATAGCCTACCTTGACATCGCAATACCCCATCATCACTGCCGAGTGAAAATGCCAAAATCTTGTTATTCAGAACTGCCTCCTTCAACTGTGCCAATGCTGGATCAATAAACTGCTTTTCTTTGACTTCCGCTACAAGTGACGATTCTGCTCCATTATGTACCATAAACTCCCCTTCGTCTGAGGTCGAAAGACAAACCCTCAAACTGGCCAATTGATAAGCCTCCCGAGCCAAGGGCCTCTAATCCTTTTCCACCTTTATTACCTCGGCCACCCTTATTACCTTGGCCACCCTTATCACCACAACCCATACCTTATTACTTCGTGTTGCGGCGCGCAACCCTACCCTGCCTGACAATTTATATTTGATAACACCACCAATAATTTCATCACAACAGCAACAACAACAAACAACTTCATTATAAAAACTTTCCTTTCAAGGATCACAAATTCAACAACAACACCAAACAATTTCATCACATGGGCCTTCCTTTCAAAGGTCACAAATTCATATTTAACAATTCATTTACTTGGGCTCAAGGCACCCCAAACTTTCATCAAGAAGCAATTTATGCACAAGGTATTTCCATAACCGTTCAACTTATTTACAATGCTTCATATCAATAACTTTAAACAACTACCATCTTTGCACATAATAAGGTAGGCATACCAAGTCACAATTCAAAATCTCATCTAACACAGTGGGGTGGCAATCAACTAGACAGTCAATTCACATATTTTCATATAAGTACACATACCGTATGCTTACCACAACAAGAGGGATTTTACAAGGGTTAAAGTTAGCCATACATACCTGCAGTCGAAATCCCTTTTTAACGTTTACTCACAAATCACCGAACCGACAAGTACCGTCAATCTAGTTCACAATTAAACATATTCAACTTAGAATTAGAAGGCATGCATGCAATTCGAACTCTCTTAACCATTTTGCCAAACACTATGTGACCCCATTAGATTACCAACCCCGTCTTTGTGAAATTTACCCCAAACCACTCCCTCTTACTAGATTAACACCATTATTAAACATGAATGCAAGGTCTTAGTAAATATTTTTAAGAATCAATCCATGATAATCCTTCCTTTGTTTAAAATCAGAAAATTAATGGAAAAGGGGTTGGGAACCCTTACCTGCTAGAATGAGGAAGAAGGAGATTACTTGAAATACCAGGCCTGGGGGACTTTAAAAATAACTTTGGTGGAAGAACCACTTTCTCTCTCAAGAACTCTCCTTTCCTTCTCTCTATTTTGTTCAGAAAACTTGTTAAAATAAAGGGGTGGGGTGTTTTAATGACCTGGGGTCGGGTTTTAAAATTAGAAAAATTAGGAGCCCGACACAGGTATGCGGTCAGGAATGCGATCGCATTCCTGACATGCGGTCCGCAGACTGGTCGCAGAATGGCCCTCAAGATGGGCCAACCTTAAAAATACACTGTGCAGGTATGCGACCACTATGCGGTCCGCATACACGTTATGTGATCGCATAGTGCGTCGCATAACCTCCCTCGCCAAAACCCAATGGGCAAGAATGCGACAACTATGCGGTCCGCATAACTGATATGCGATCGCATAATGGATCGCATAGTTGTCCTCAAATTGGGCAGTGATTCTGCCCATGTATGCAACCACTATGCGGTCCGCATACATGTTATGCTATCGTATAGTGCGTCGCATAACACCCAATTTCTGGAAAATTTATTCTTTCAAATTCCGGGGTACTTTTACACAAATAAGGTCTGTTTTAAGAATTTCTACAGTTATAACAACTCGGGGACTTATTCGAGCATTATCTTAAACAAGAAATTTTACGAGTCCTTACAATATCATCGTCAGAGGAATTTAGAGATTCTGACTATGTACTATCTCCTTCTGACATGTTTCTTTGATGGGAGACATAGAGGTCTGAAGTCTTCTGATCAGAAATCATCAGATTTTTGGGGTTGGACCCTTTTGAACTTTCTCCTTTGTCTCGCCTTTTCCTTGTTTGTTTCTTGGCTTCAAGAGCATCTTTCCTTTCCCAAACCATTTTTTCAATATCGAATTCAGGTTCTTCTTTTGAGGGTTGGGTTAAAGAGATAGGATTCTGTGAGGTAGTAGGAAAGGTAGAAAGGTGTCATCCAATTTTTGTGGGGAATATGCTTGTGTTGATATGGGGTAGAAGGTAGATTTTGAAGGGAAAAGTTGGGTTTTTGGTGACTCAAAGCGGTCATTTCTCAAAAGTTGGATTTGTTCCTTGATTGAAATCGTCTCCTTTTGTTGTTGTTGGAAGAACTGGAAAAGTGAATTTCCTGGCGGACAAATCTCAAATTGTAAATTTGTCAATCTTAGCTCCAAGGCTTTTATTAGTCATGCATGTTGAGACGATGTCTGCTCCACCTTTTTCTCAATTGTTTCCACTTTGCTCATCATCTTGTTTTGTGTATGGGCCACATTTTTTATGGTGTTGCCAATAGTGTTGAGCACTTTGTTTTGGCAGATGGAATTTTTTGATTGCCAGTTCATTGTTGCTTCGATGTCACTTGTTGGGGGTTTTTCTCCAGAAGGTAGTACTATATTTTTCTTAGGGATTTTTGGAGCATGTCTGGTACCCTCTTTTTCAAAAGGTTGAAGTGGAGAAAAATCTTGGGTCTGGATGGAACTTAAAGGGCTCAACATGAATATATTTGGGTGTGTGGGCTTTTGGGTTGATGGAGTTTTAGGTTCAGGTGGCTTTTTGGATTCTGGGTTATGAGTTGATGGTTGTTTGGGTTTCGGGGTGGTTTCACTATATTCCCAGCTTGGAGTGAATTTTTCTGGTAATTTTGGCCATTCTTGGGGTTTGTAAATTACAAGACTTTCATATTTACCTGGACGGCTTAATGAGACAATTGAAGGGTCATTATTTTCATACTTGGCTCGAAATTGCTTTTCAGTGGTTTTTCCCTTTTTCTTGGATTTCGGTTTAGTCTCGTTGATGCCAAATCTTTCCCAATGACGCAGGTGATGTTCATCATATTCTCCAATTGGATCTTCCAAACAATCTTGGTAGTCGCAGCTGAGATCCTAAGGGCAGTGTCCAATAAAGGGGCATTTGAACCACCAAACTAATATGCCGTCTTTGTCAAAATATTTACACCAGTCATGTTCTCCCATGATAGTTTGTATATTCTAGAAAGGTTCCCTTTCAGGGTTAGGGTCAGGGTCAAGGTTTGTGTCTTTGGGTTGGATCATTTGGCAAGAAAAGATGGTTTTATCGGGTTTTTTAAGATAGGAATGGTCAAAGCTTATGGAAATAGTTTTGTCATTTGTTTTTGGTAAAAGTTGGACCAGATTGCATAGATTCTTCTTGTTCTCTTAGCTTTTCATAATTTCTGATCCTGGAATCAGGAAGAATTTTAACTAGTTCATCTCTGGTAATTTTCCTGGTATTTGGGTGCACATGGTGTTTCCTTTGGTAGCATCAATATTCAAGAGTAAAGCTTTTTCAGCTCCGGGAAGGCAGAGATCCACGGCATGATTTTGGACCTGCCATGCCATTTGGTGATGAAGAGTGGCTTGGATAGAATCTTTGGCTTGTGGGGCACCTTGGATTTGGAATTGGATTTTGAGTGCTTCGGTTAAGTATGGATCATAAAAGGACATGTTGAAATTTGGAAATATAGTTATGAAGACAGTTCCTGCATTCAAGGTAACTTCTGCAATACCCAAATTTGCATGTTGGTACTCCAAGTATCTTGTATCTAGAAGAGAAAGTCGAGCAACAACAGGTTGACCTTTTCTTCCATGATAAGTCAAAGCAACTCGGATAGCACCAAAATGGATATGGGTAAAACCATAATCTCTCCATTGTCTGGGAAAATCATCTGGAATTTGGAGGGTAATAAATTGTTCTTCTCGAGTGGCAAGAATAGGATGCTGGTCAAGTTTTGAGGCAGTAACATATTCTTTGACTCCTTTTGGTTTGTGTTGGACTAAGGAACGGATTTGGGTCCATGGTGAAAATGATTTTTTGGCAAAAGCCGAGTAAGGGTTTATGAGGGATAGTTCAGTGGAAGATACTTTCTGTTCGTCAGGTAGGATATCTACTTCATAGAGGTAACCATATTTTATGGAAAAGGTTTTATACAGAGTAGGAGACATATTCATTTTTGCAAGGGAAGAGGATGATGTAAATGACTTAGACATTTTTAGTAAATTGTTCCTCCCTTCGAAAGGATGGGTTGGCTCTGATACCACGGTACAAAGAAGAGAGCAAGAGACTCTAAGAAAGAAAATTATATCCACAGAAATATAATTATGTAAAACAATGTAAAATATCATGAAGCATATATATGGATGCGAAATAATGAATTGGATGACTGAGTCATCACAAAATAATTTAAAGGGTAATTAATAAATATTTGAACAATTTAAATGCGCAAAAATTTATTTTAAAGATTTAAAATTACAAAAAAATGTGGAAAATACTTGCATAAATCTTGTAAATAAAATAATGATGTAAAATGATATTTCGAAAGTATATACACTTATTTGAAAAATATGAGGGCAAAATTAGGTATCAACACCCGTTAAGATGAACCTTGTCCAAAGTCCAACGGGATTTCCATAATCCCAAAGGACACCATCATACTATGTGCATTACTTGGAGAAAACGTGCCAACATGTTGATCATTATTGCGTAAATAGCCAAATTTGGAGGGGGAAAAGGCTAACTTGTATTTGTTTGCAGAATATGAAACGTGAAATCCCCAGGTTTGGTATGGTCCAGAATATACCGCCTTTGCTAATTGACTGGTGGAATGACCTTGCGCCCTGTGATAGGAATCATATGAGAAGTGTATTTGGTAACTTGCTACCTTTGCTGAACATTCAACCAAACAGGGAACTGATCGGGGAAGCTGCCATGTTCTGGGATGAGAAGAGAGCCATTTTTCGATTTGGCGATATAGAAATGACTCCTCCCATGGAAGAAATAGTGGGTTTCTCCAAGTTACCATTGGATAGACCAGGACTATTGGTGCTATAGAATCGCACTCACGCGGTTATCTGAAAATGTTGTTCTTAAGAAGAATGATGAGTTGGTCTATCTTAAGAAATCATATATCCCCTTTGAATTTCTCTATGAGCATTATGGGCATAGCAAATCATATATCCTTCATCTTGAGGAGCCAGCCATTACCTCTTTGGGATGGGTGCACCGCCGGGTTTATGTTTTCGTAGTCTGTTTCCTGGGTCTGTTGATCTTTCTGATGCAAGGGGGAAGAACTTGTACTCGCTATCCATGGTCTCACAACCTTAATGGAGGGTATCGATGTGCAACAGTACACTATCATCCGGATGATCTTAGCTGAGATGTACCATGCTCTGGATCGGTGCAAGCATGGGTCTGAACACTTTGAGGGTCGTAATCTCTTGCTACAAGTTTGGATGATGGAACACTTTCAGAGGGGTGATTATCGCCAAGAGCTTCTAAGAAGTCCATTGAATGTCTACATAGCTAGTCATCATCCAAATAAGATGACATTGATTCTAGACAGGTTTACAAAGCCTGGAAATATTATAGGTCGGGTGTGTTTCTTCAGCAATCTGACAAACGAGCAAATGCATTGGATGTTTGAGTGGTTTCCTAGTAATGAGTTCATTATCAAATCCAAAGGAACTACTCACTTAGTACTGATCGGGTTGTGAGGCATCTACCCATTATGCTCCTATAAGAGTGAAAAGGCAAGGTGGAAGGAAACAAGTCATACCTCGGGTTTCCAACATGGTTCAATATAAGGCAGATTTCAAAGGGGATGTCATCTCACTCAAATTCGAAGCGCAACACACATGGAACCAAATGATCATTGTGGAAGGAGAAATTATTGAACCAGATATACTACTATCTCTCATGGTTGGAGGACGACATAGCTAGGGACGTCAAACAAAGAGTCAATCTGAAGGATAGGATCATAGATGAGGTGGCTGAAGCACAAGTAAAGTATAAGAGGCTACGCAAAAGTGTGTTCGAGTCCTAAGCTAAGAGTCCAGAACAACATAAAGTGAACATTGAGGCGATGAAGGAATGGAAGGAGATTTCCAATAAGCCGATCCAATATCTGCGAACCACCACTAATCACACTCCTCAAAATGCACCACAACCTAATCCCAATCCCCCTCAAACCTTAATCAATGACAACCCATATACCCAAGTCCCACGAACTCATCAAGGCAACTCAATATACGTGGAAACCTTACCCCATACCCCCACGACAAACCCTATACATACCTGAGCCGATCGAGAAGGACATGCTCATTCGGAACATGGAAGAAGAACTCAAGAAACTGACAGGGAGAGTCCAGAGTGTCGAAGGTGAGAAAGGTGTTGAAGGTTTAAACTATGAATATTTGTGTATCAAGCCAGATGTAGAACTGTCAGAGAGTTACAAACCTCCCAAGTTTGAAATGTTTAATGGCACTGGTGATCAAAATGTGCATCTGAGATCCTACAGTGACAAGCTTGTAGGAGTGGGTAAAAATGAACAAATCCGCATGAAATTGTTCATGTGAAGTCTTACAGGAGACGACTTATCTTGGTTCAGCAGTCAAAATCTGAAGAAGTGGGCTAACTGGGTGAGCATGGCATCAGATTTCATGGACGACGCGCAAAATGTTTTCTACATTCAAAACCTCAAGAAGAAGCCGACAGAAACCTTCAGTGAGTATGCGACTCGTTAGAGATCAGAGGCCTCCAAGGAAAGACCACCACTGGAAGAAGAAGAAAAAATGAACAAGTAAAGCTCAAGATCCGCAATACTATGAAAGGCTGATGGTTATCAAGAATCACAAGTTCTCAGACATCATCAAGTTAGGAGAAATGATAGGAGAAGGAATCAAGAGCGAGATGGTGACTAATTTCTAGGCACTGCAAGCCAAAAATAAAGCCTTGCAATCAGGAGGCATCTTGAAGAAGAAGGAAGTAGGTGTAGTGATGGTAGCCCAGGGCCCTAAGTCACATATTAACCCTCACCTTCAAAATACCAATATCCCCCCTCCCCCACCCCCCCACACAACCTACCATATATATAACACCCAACCTGTATATTACCATTCACCTCCACCCGCACGCCAAAACTACCCAAACCACGACCAAACTTTGATCGTAGAGCTCACAGACAATACACCCTAATCGCTGAACCCATAGCCCAACTGTATGAGAGATTAAAGGTTGCGGGTTACGTCACCCTTATTTCTACTGTTGCTGTTGAGAACCCTTCCTAGTGGGTTAATCCCAATAAAAATTATGAAGATCACTCGGGCATGAAGGGTCATAACACTGAAGAATGTCGCATGTTAAAGGACAAGATTCAGATACTGATAGACACCAAGGTTGTTGTTACGCTCTGCAGTATTATATTATGATGATGTTACGCTCCTCAGTATTATATTACGATGATGTTACACCCTGTAGTATTGTACGTTGAATTTGTCGTAAGATAATTGACATCAATTCAAGGACAAGATTATTTGGAGATTATAAAGATTACACTATTTCAAACAAGTGATAAGTAAACTCGTAAAGGTGAGAGGGTACGCGAATGTCATGCCCCAACCCTGGGGGACGCGACCAGCGCTCAACCGAGTGAACCCAGTCAAGCAAGCCTGCCTAGACTTTCCTACCCGACTCATATACTTCCCGAGTTTATGGCGTAATGATGTTTACTGAGCTAGCAGGAAATGATTTACTAGCATACATTCATGACATTAAGTCCATTTTTCCTTTTTCATCGATATCAACATTTAGATCTTACAAAACATACATACTGATTACAATATTTAAGAGATGGAATCACCATTATGAGTTAATCCGACAACTACCCAAAAATATACACGACCCACATTAGTGTCTACAGAGCCTCTATAAGTGCAGAAGATGAACATAGTCATGCCGGCGATAAGGCCCCAGCTATATCTCGAAATAGAACAACATGTACAAAAGAGAGAAACATATATCTACACACGGCCCTGGGAGGAAATGAGGCTCACCAGAACTGCTGAAAAGAGGAGGAGAGGACACCACTATCGGCGATCGGTGCTACCAGCTACAGAACCACCTACATCCATAAGAAAATGTAGCACCCCCGACAAAAGGGACGTTAGCACCATTTAATAGTACTAGTATGTATGAACAAACTCTACTCTAGATAGAATAAACATCAAACATGTAACAATACAATTAGAGGCTTCATATAATAATTCACAGAAATAGGGGAAGACATAAATAAAAGTCACCATGTTTTCTTATCCCATTTTGCCATCATTTTGACTTCCAGTTACTTGCATTTATTATATTATCAGTTCAGTTTCAGCTTTCAGTATATTGCCTTACATACTTAGTACATTATTTCGTACTGACGTCCCTTTTGCTTGGGGACGTTGCGTTTCATGCCCGCAGGTCCTGATAGACAGGTCGAGAGTCCTCCAAGTAGGCTATCAGCTCAGCGGAAGGCGTTGGTGTGCTCCATTTGCTCTGGAGTTGCTTATGTGGTCAGTAAGATTAGGACATGTACTGATTAGTATGGCGGGGCCCTGTCCCGACCTTTATGACATTTATGTACTCTTAGAGGCTTGTAGACATATGTCGTGTATGTGAAAGATTGTACGGCCTTGTCGTCCTATGTTTTGAGTTTATAAATGATCATGTTGGCCTATTAGGCCCATATATCACGTGTATATGATGATGTAATAAGAACGATACGTTATGTTGGTACTCAGTTGAGTAAGGTACCCGGTGCCCGTCGCAACCCATCGGTTTGGGTTCTGACAGGATGTCATCGGACCAATTGAGCCCGCTGCTTCAAATGAACACAAATTCATTTTGGTGGCTATAGATTACTTCACAAAATGAGTTGAAGTCGCTTCCTATAAGGCTATGACTAAGAAGGTCATAGCAGATTTTGTCAAGGATCGTATTGTTTGTCGACTTGGAGTACCAGAGTCAATTATTACTGACAATGCCGCCAATTGCAATAGTGATATGATGAAAGTTATGTGTGAAACATTCAAGATCAAGCGTCGAAAGACTAGAGCATATAGGCCACAGCTGAATGGAGCCGTAGAAGCCACCAACAAGAACATCAAAAAGATATTGTGGAAGATGGTGGACAACTACAAGTAATGGCACGACAAGCTACCATTTTCTTTGCTCGGGTACCGCACCACAGTTCGTAACTCTACAGGGGCAACCCCTATCTACTGGTCTATGGTACCAAATAATACAAGAGGTTAAACTCAGCGACGCAAAATAGATACAGAGTCAGTATGAATAGCTAACTCTCATTGATGGTAAGAGGATGAACGCAGTGTGTCCCGACCAACTCTACCACAATAGGATGGTAATGGCTTTCAACAAAAAGGTTAGATCAAGGCAATTCGCACCAGGGCAATTGGTGTTGAAACGGATCCTCCCACATCAGGATGAAGCAAAAGAGAAACTCTCACCTAACTGGAAAGTCCCTTACATGGTTCACTGAGTACTGACAGTAAAAGCGCTTATACTTGCAGAGATAGATGAAGAATATGGCCAAAACATATCAATTCAACGCATTCAAGAGATATTATGTTTAAGATTACGTTTGCACTTTCTATTTGATGTAACCAGACTACATTTTACCTAATTTCCATTTCAGATGGGATACATAGGCAGCCCTGTGGGTTCGGTCACATCATAATAAAATCTTCATTTCCGTTTATGGTCAAAAATTGGGGCAACATTTCGAGTTCGTCAATCTCATTACGTCAAGGATCCCCAAGAAGTGTATCGCCGGAAATATGCCTTCAAACTGGGCAGCATTTTGAGGAGGGACTTCGAAATTCCAAGCCGAAGAGGTTGCAATGTCCCAAATCATGTAACAATCTCTGATTCAACAATATTATTGGTTTTATGCATCATCACATATTTTGAATAACTGTATTTTCTTACAAATGATTTATCACGAATACATATTTTCAAAATTTTCATTTTTCTGTAGTAGCCAAACGTTACCCTAGGTACTCAAACAAGGCCTCTAGACAAGAAGCAAAGACGAAACGAAGAATCAAAGGCACGAACCAACCGTCCCCTCGAAACTCGTGATTTTTCTTTGGATGAAGGCACAAGGGATATAACAAACATGCCCGCAAATATATACAACAAGATCACTATCTTCACACCAATAGAAGTTGACAAACACAAAGGCATCAAGCTAAGAATCATTTTTCCCCTTTCACATTTAATCGTTGTTTTTCCTGAATTGGGCTAAGCACTGTCCTCATTACATTGCATATGGGCTAAAAACTACCCTCATCATCGTATAAGGCTAAGCATTGCCTTTCCTTGCATGAGACTAAGCATTGTCTTCATTCTTTGCATGAGGCTAATCACTGCCACCATCACTGCATAAGGCTAAGCATTGTCTTTCCTTGCATGAGACTAAGCATTGTCTCCACTACATTGCATGAGGCTAAGCACTGCCTCCGCCATTGCATGAGGCTAAACATTGATTTTACTTACATGAGACTAAGCATCGTCTCCATTCTTGCATGACGCTAAACACTGCCCTCGGTATTGCATAAGGCTAAGCATTGACTTCCATCGCATGAGGCTAAGCATTGCCTCCATCATTGCATAAGGATAAATGTTTCCTCCCCTTGCATAAGACTAAGCACTATCTCCATTACATTATGCGAGGCTAAGCATTGCCTCCATCATTGCATAAGGCCAAATGCTGCCTTCCGTTGCATAGGGCTAAACACTGCCCTCATCACACACATGGCTAAGCGTTGTCTTGTCTTGCTCTCGTATACAACTAAGAATCAATTTTTCCCTCTATTAAATGATCAATATCTCCGCATCTTTGCATTTCATGGGCTGAAACATCGCCACATTGTTCGAAGGCATCATAGTTTGAAGGCACTATCCTCATAGCCCGAAGACACCATGTTATGGCTGAGGATCTCTCAAAACTACACATCATCATTCAAAGGTGTCATAGTCGAGAGTCACAATCTTTATGTTCCGAGGACACCATTTCATGGCCTGTGAATCCCTTATCATACGCTTTATGGCCTAGGACATCATGGTCTAAGGACATAATCCTCGACATCCAAAGATAACTCTCATGGTCCGAAAGGGAATTTGCATCATGCTTAATTTCCGAAATAACCCCATATATATTTGTGTGCATCGTGTTTTTGCATATAACTCAGAAGGTAACCATTTTACAAACAGGAGCAATCATCGCTATGGTTTTCATTCACAACGTTCACATCATTCGATCATCTCAAACGTAACTGATTATAAGCAATTGATTACTCTTTATCCCGTAACCACTCAAATATTTGCCTTATACATCTGTAACGTTCAAATTCGCATTCATATTAGCACAAGACTTCAATGAATA
The DNA here is from genome assembly GCA_005239495.1 of Nicotiana undulata. Classification (NCBI taxonomy): domain Eukaryota; kingdom Viridiplantae; phylum Streptophyta; class Magnoliopsida; order Solanales; family Solanaceae; genus Nicotiana; species Nicotiana undulata. Next base: position 6,973 of record ML252474.1, on the reverse strand, counting down.
ATGAAATTTTGAGATTTGACATCTCTCGGTATGCTAATATCCCTGAGAATTTCAAATTAGCACAAGAAAATTCCTTTTCCTCTAGCAACAACTTAACACTTCAACATCCTACAGCTCACAACTGACTTTGAACTGGCCAAAAAGCTTTCTATTTGAACGTAATTCCACAATTGCAGAAGCTTCGGTCTCGATCAACAGTAAATTGATACTCTCTCCATTTCAATTTATGTGACACTTTCTTTATTAGTCCGTTCCAAAAACAATGACGCATTTCTACATGGGGAAAACACTTAACTTTAAAATTCTCATTTACCCTTAATGAGAAGTTCTTACAACCACACAAATGTTACAACCCCATAAAGCTTTTGCCCTTTAAATGTTTTAAGAACACAAGTTTCAAAAATTCTCTTTATTTTTTTTCTTAAACTCCGTGAAGTCAAACTACGTCACATAAATTGAAACGGAGGGAGCACCCTATTCCATCAACATAAACATTATAATATGTCAATGAAATTAAGATGAGATGGAATACGACCTTTTGTTAAAACTTTATAGGTAAAGGTTCATTGTTTTGCTATCCAGAAAACATAGATTGACGCAGAAGATCAATAAATGAAAAAGGGATAACACATAAAAAAAAACCTTGTAATTGTCCCGAATTTCGAGTTGCACACCCGAACTTTGTGGGATCCTACGACTACTCATCCACCCCCAACCCCTCTTTGCCCGAAGTACTATAAAATACCACCTTTTCTGACCAGCACCAATATTAAGGAAACATTGTATCTCATGCACCCAATCATATTTTGGCACGTAATTTTTTAACACTATTTTTAAACCACCAGGAAAATTTACCTCTTGTAATTTTCCTCTTTCCTTTTTCCTTTTTCCTTTTTCCTTTCTCCTTTAGTAGCCCCACCTGAAATTATCCGCTACTCACAACATTATCATATCCAAAAAATCCTTTTTGAAACACACAACCACTCTAATAACAACTACATCGGTTCCTTTCGTCGTTGTATCCAGAACTACACATGGCCTAATTCCCATAACACCAGGGATATGTAAGCAACTCAAGAACCAGGGTTCAGACCCCATTTTGTTTCATCGCCATTCATTTTGGACAAAATTGTTCATCACTTTCTTTACCCGATAACTCTTTCATCATTCTCGGGTAAAGAGGGGCAAATGTTGATAGCCAATTATGCCCTCATATTTTTATAAGTATCCCATGCTTTCAAAATATCATTCCTGCATCATCACCAATTTACAAGAGTCATATAAGTACTTTCTGTAATTTTTCATAATTTTTAAGGCTTTAAAAATTAATTTTCATGCATTTAAATTATTCAAATATTTATTAATTACTCCTTCAAATTATTTTGTGACGACTTAGTCATCCAAATTTATTGTTTTCACCCACATATATGATGTATAATATTTTTACTTCATTTTATAAACTTACATCTGCATTTTTTGAACTATTTACGTATTTTTGCAATAATAGCCTACAACAACAACAACCACAAACCCAATATGTTCCCACCCGGTGGGGTCTGGGGAGGGTGTACGAAGACCTTACCCCTACCTAACAGGTAGAGAGGTTGTTTTCAATAGACCATCGGCTCAGAAAGGGTAATAAGAAGAAGTGGAAAGCAAGAAAGGAAGAAAGAGGGAAGAGAAAAGAAAAAAGAGAGATAAAGGATAAGTAGTACCAAATAATATCAACAAGGAATACAATACCTAAGGCGCACAAAACCACATAAAGTAATAAAATATAAGAGTATGAAGGGACATGCGTGCTACTAAGACTATCAGTGAGCAACTAAAAATTGCCCACTAAACTTCCATCTTAATCCTCGACCTCCACACCCTCCTATCAAGGGTCATGTCCTCAGTAAGCTGAAGCAGCGCCATGTCCTGTCTAATCACTTCTCCCCAATACATCTTAGGACTACCTCGACCTCTTCTCAAACTCGCCATGGCCAGCCTCTCATACCTTCTAAAAGGGGCATCAATGATTCATCTCTTAACATGTCTGAACCATCTCACCCTCGACTCCCGCATCTTGTCCTCCGCGGAGGCTACTCCCACTCTGTCTCGGATAACTTCATTCTTAATCTTATCTCTCCTAGTACACCCACACATCCATCTAAACATCCTCATCTCTGCTACTTTCATCTTCTGCAAATGGGAGTTCTTGACTGGCCAACACTCAGCCCCATACAACATAGCCGATCGAACCACCACTCTATAAAACTTGCCCTTAAGTCTTGGCGGCACTTTCTAATCACATAAAACATTGGAAGCGAGCCTTCACTTCATCCATCCCGCTCCAATGCGATGTGTGAAATCTTCATCAATCTCCCTGTTACCGTGGATAACAGACTTGAGATACTTAAAACTCGCTCTCTTGGGGATAACTTGAGCATCAAGCTTTACCTCTACATCTGCTTCATGGGTCCCGTCACAGAATTTTCACTCCAAGTATTCTGTTTTGTTTCTACTTAATTTGAAACCTTTAGACTCCAAGGTCCATCTCCAAACCTCCAATCTCGCGTTAACATCGCTTTGCGTCTCGTCAATCAACACTATATCATCGGCAAACAGCATGCACCAAAGCACCTCCCCTTGGATGTGTCGTGATAATACCTCCATCGCTAAGGCAAATAAACACGGGCTAAGAGACGATCCCTGGTGCAACCCCGTCAACACAGGGAAATGCTCCGAGTCACCACCCACAGTCCTCAGCCGAGTCTTAGCATCATCATACATATCCTTAATCACCCTAATGTACGCTACCGGAACGCCACTAGCCTCCAAACACCTCCACATGACCTCACTCGGTACTTTATCGCACGCTTTATCAAGGTCAATAAACATCATATGCAAGTCCTCCTTCCTCTCCCTGTATTTCTCCACTAATATCCTTACCAGATGAATCGCTTCCGCAGTCGAACGCCCCGGCATGAATCCAAACTGATTCTCGGAAATAGACACACACCTCCTCACCCTGGCCTCCAACACCCTCTCCCAAACCTTCATAGTTTGACTCAATATCTTGATACCCCTATAATTGTTGCAATTTGGATATCGCCTTTGTTCTTGTAAAGGGGAACCATCGTACTCCACCTCCATTCTTCGGGCATCTTCTTCGTCTTAAAAATAACATTGATCAAACCAGTAAGCCACTCCAAACTTGTTCGCCCCGCGCTCTTCCAGAATTCCACCGAGATTTCGTCTGGCCCGTCGCTTTTCCCCTGCACATCTTACGCATCACCCCTTCCACCTCCTCTATTGTAATCCGCCTACAGTACCCAAAATTCTGCCGACTCTCTAAGTGCTCCAACTCACCCAGCACAATGCGTCTATCCCCCTCCTCGTTCAACATTTTATAGAAGTATATCTTCCATCTTCTCCTAATATGTGCCTCGTCCATCAATACTTTTCCATCCTCGTCCTTGATGCACTTGACTTGGTCTAAGTCATGGGCCTTCCTCTCCCTCACCTTGGCCAACTAGTACAACTTTTTGTCCCTGCCTTTTCGCCCGAGCTCCTCGTACAAATGAGCAAACGCCACTTTTTTAGTCGTCGTAACTACTAACTTTGCCTCATTCTTTGCCTTTCTGTAACACTCCTTATAAGTCCTTTTTTCCTCCTCGTTTGTACTCTCTACTAGCTTCAAATAAGCAGCTTTCTTACTTTCCACTTTACCTTGGACCTCGCCATTCCACCACCAGTCCCCTCTATGACCCTCGGGAGAGCCCTTCGTGACCCCTAAGACCTCTCTAGAAGCTACCCTAATGCAATTCGCAGTCGTGAACCACATACTAGACGCATCCCCCCTACTCACCCAGGCCTTCATAGACAACAACTTCTCCCCTAACTCCTGAGCTTTGTCATTGGTCAAGTTACCCCACTTGATCTTAGGTTGCCTGCACACCGCTCTCTTCCTCCTACTCCTCTTGATCTCAAGGTCCATAACTAGGAGCCTATGTAGGGTCGTGAGGTGCTCACTTGGGATGACCTTGAAATCAGTGCGCATACCTTTATCACATTTCTTGCAGAGAAGAGAATCAATCAGAGTCTTGCCCATTGAATTTTGGAAAATGACCAGGTGCCCTTCCCTCTTCGGAAACCTCGACTTAGCTATAAGCAAATCAAAAGCTCTAGCGAAATCTAACAGTGAATTACCTCCCTCATTCCTATACCCAAAACTAAACCCGCCATGCACATCATCATAACCCCTAGAACTAGCCCCGATATGGCTATTGAAATCTCCGCCAATGAACAACTTCTCTGTGTGCGGGATACTACGCACCATCTCATCCAAATCCTCCCAGAATCGCTTCTTAACCTCCTGGTCCAGACCTACCTGAGGAGCGTATGCACTAACAGTAAACCCACCAACTACAATCTTAATACTCATCAACCTATCATTTACCCTCCTAACCTCGACCACGAGCTCCTTGAGGTCCCTATCAACTAAAATACCTACCCCATTCTTACCCCTAGCGCTTTCTGAGTACCATAGTCTAAACCCGTTTACATCTCATGCCCTAGTACCCTTCCGTCTAGTCTCCTGAACACACGCTATGTTGGTCTTCCTCTTCTGAAAAATCTTAACTAACTCTATAGACTTCCCCATCAACGTCCCAATGTTCCAAGACCCAACTCTCAGCCTAGAGGCTTTCTTGCTCCCCTTCTCACCCCTGGACCCCATCCCCACCCGAAGACATGACCTTACTCTTACACCGTACACTGCCGCCACTATAAGCAAAACATATTAGGTAAACACTACCACTAAGAACAAGTAGAGGGAACGAAGGACTAGAAGCTAGGAACCCGAGAGCTAAAAGCAACTCAAAGGCTCTACTACGAAAACACTAACGCGAGCAGACACTAGAACAATGAATATACCACGTCAACTACCCCTGTGCAAACAAAGACTTAAAAGGGATAGATGAAACCTTAAGCTTAAAACACTAGTAGAAAATATAGAAAAACAAGCAAATGATGTCTACCAAAATTAATCAATCCAACTATGGGTTATCGGCAAGGAAACCAAATCTAATAGACGTGTACACAAACAAAAATTGTCATCAAGGCAACATTAAATAGATGTGCGCAAATACAATTCAAGAAAAATAGAATCTGGATTACAGTCGGGGATGTCCGGACGCGTTTCCCAATCCGCTGAATGATGCTACCTCCAATGCTATCGATTTCCACAATAGTCCAAATCAATCAAATTTTCTCCAGATTTTTTTTATTTCTTATTTTTTTCTCGGTGACCGGAAATGGTGATAGGATATTTTTTCGAATCAATTTGTATCATATCGCACTCAAGTGTTTCTCCTTCAAATCAAAAGGGAGTGAATACGGCAGCGTGAGAATATCAGGGGAAAAAAGTTGAAACTTTTAAAGACCCAATATAGAAAAGATTCGAACTTTGGAGCAAAACAAAGAAATGGGAAATTCTTACCCAGATTGACTAAAAGATTCAAGACCTAAAATGAAAAATAAAAATAACCCAATATGGGGAAAATTATGAACTTTTCAAGACCCAATATGGAAAAGATTTAAACTCATAGAGTAATCAAAGATACAGAAAGATGATGATGCAGAAGATGAATGGTGAAGACCCAGAAAAGGTGAAAGAAGAAGAAGAAGAAAAACAACTCGAAATAGAAAATGTTTAAAGAAAACACTAGTCAACTTTAATTTACCCTAGTGGGAAAAACGATTCCCTTCAAGAAAACGTTATAGAAATTTCGCTCGAGTATAACAATATTGTAGTTAGTGGTGAAGAACCGTCAAAAAAGAAGGACGGTGGAGATGATCCAAGCGAAAATAAGAATCCGGTTGATTATCGTTATAATTCTACCCAGCCTTCTCTTCAAGTAAAAGAAGCCAAGAATGCCGAAAACCACCGTAGAGGGCGGAGGAGGGCTGCCGCCAACGGCTAAAGAGGCGTAACTGAAAATGAACAGCGGCTAAAGAGATTTTGGCAAAGTTACTCGTCCTGCAATAATAGCCTATGTTTCCAAATTAATTGCATTTCGTCATTTTATTTAAGGTCAAAATAATTTTTATATTTTTATAACCTTCATATATTATTTTAAAATATTAAGTTGTTAAGTTGTTTTATAACGTGCATTCTTTGGTATTGTTATGCTTCTAGTTGAATCCTAATACATTTAGATCACATGATCATGCATAGTCGACTGGTGATGACTCTTCTCTTTTAACACCCATTTAAAAGAGGTGTCACACGTCGAATTCCACTTTCGCGAGAAAACGGGCGCAACACCTGTATATACGTCTTCTGATGCTATGTACATACGTGTTTCAAACCTGCCAACTTGTGTATGATATGCACAACAAATAATAGGCTACTAGTTTTTTTATCTACCAAATTACTTTGTCACTTTTCAGCATTAACATCCTTTTGTTTCCAATATTGCAGAAAATATGAACCATGCGCTTCACTTTATGTTACTTACTGACATGTATATTTTTATTTTTATTAGCCGATAAAACATATTGGTCATGTAACTGATGTAAATAGTGCTTGCTGAAAGACTCATCAGTAACTATGATCTCCTTTGTGGCTTGAATTTGTTTTCTTCCTTCTATGATCTATCAAAGTTTCTAAAAAGAAACAAAGTCATTGTTTGTCTCACTACAAATATGAAATGTAGAGCATTATTTAAACTGTTATAAGAAACAAGTAATTCACAATAAGTTTAATGCAGTTAAGTTGCTCACTTTTTTCAATTGGAGTTTCTTCTGTAATTTGTCTCAGGTTTTTCATGATAACTTAAAAAGGATTGCAATATTACTACTGTGTTAACTATAATATGCACTAAAAGTGAGATAAAGGATACACATAAAAGTACATAAGGAGATCTGTCACGACCCAAAACCGGTCCAGGTCGTGATGGCGCCTAACGGCGAGGTCAGGCAAGCC
>MDKH01182330.1:0-19315 GCA_005239495.1 Nicotiana undulata | reverse complement strand
TAAGCTTGAAAACTTAACTCGACTTTTAGAAAGATAACATAACTCTAAAGATGTTCATAAAAATCTTAAGGTGCTTCACTTAGTCCTTACACCTGATTTCTTGATAATTAGTAAAAAAAAGTATTTCAAAAATCAAGTGTTTTAGTAGTTTAAACATAAAAATTATATTTGAGATTTTTGGAAATCGACGTATCACTTTAGAGATTTTAAAATAAACTTTAACAAGGAATAAGGACTGATCGTAAATACTAAATGCTTTTAGTTTTTAAGTCACACAACCCAAAGACGAATAAGAATTCATATATATGGACATATAGTTAAAAAAGCCGACAAAATGATATATATAGATGTCGAATACCCTATTTAACCGAACGAGTTGAATATCAACCTCATGCCATCATGAAAATACTTCATCTACGATCCCAATGCCTTTCTAAGAAGGTCTTTCTAGCAATAGAATAGTAAAATACCACATTTGGCGTCTTAGGAATTTCCCAGAATTCGTGCTAAAAGGAAGGACGGAGCTTAGCCTTAACATACCTTTCCAACGAACGTTTGAATGCCTGTAGTTCCTTCACAAAAGTTGTTCCTTACGTCCTAAGATTCACAAACACTATATATACGCACAGTTCATAATTGAGTTTAAATCGGCAGATTTGCCATATGACCCTAACTTGACGAAAGGTCCATAGAACTTTGTAAAAATGATCATAAAAGAGTCTGAAGATGATTACCTTGGCAAACCAAGTATAAAGCTTGAAGAACCAGCAAGAACAACAAATTCCTATCTTCCAAAAATAGCTCCAACCACAGCCAATAGAAGGGGGAAACGATTGCAAAGCGTAGAGATTGCGTTTCTAAGCACGGGGGTAAACTTTAACGATAGAAATCGTTAAAAACGCACCTTAATCACTCAAGAACACCATGGAACCCTCTCTTCAGCTTTCTCACTGTTTTGGGACGAAGATGAAATGTTTTGGGGTGTTAAAAGTCGGATTTTTCGACTTATACTACTTGTTTGACCCGACCCGGTTCGCGACCCGGTTTCAGCCCGGGCAGTCCGCGGTAAAACAGTCATAACTGTTTACTCCAATGTCGGTTTGATGTGAGGTTTTTTTGGTTGCGAACTAGACTCGTAGACCTTAGATTAGGTATATTGTGGGTCTCAAAACTCTTTATATATTGGGAGAAAGGATCTGATACATTTGACCCAAAGTTTAGAAAGCTTATCAGAGAAATTTACGATAACTTTTGCCGACCTTTATTTCGCAACTTGCTTGACTCCAAAACTTAACATGTAACCAGTGTGATATTATAATACCTCATAACACATTATTCTTAGCATATTATACACTCTTAGTCTTATCCCACAGGTGCAAGTTAACTTAAACCTTCTGAACGCGCGGGGTGCTACCCTAACCATTTCTTTAATCACGAACCTTTGTTTAAGGGATTCCTTTGACCTAAAGCTTTAGTTTAGTTCCTTGATATTACCACACGTTTTCAGTCTTATTCTCCCAATGTTCTATACCCAATCATATATACCTAATATAACCACGCCACTTTACGTATATTACGTAAGAGAAGAGAAAAAAAAACACATGGGGTCTCACAAGCAGTATTTTTCATGGTGGCCATAGGGTCATCAGTGACTATGTCCCATAGTTCATAGTCTTCTCCAATTAAGTGATACTTCATCATGTTCTTCCACCAGGAGTAGTACAGGCCAATGAAGAGTGGTGGCCTAGTAGTTGATTGTCCTTCCCAGTTCCCAGATGGTGCACTCATATTGATATTTTCCTAAGGTGTTAGCCTCTTCAAGGATAACCCGCTATGATACCAATTTAAGTTCGAAATGTCAATACCACACAAGAGGGGGGGTGATTTATGTGGTGTCCAATTTTTGCGTGCACTAGTTATAGAAGGACCAGGTTCTTCTATGTGTTCCAACTCCTACAGTTTGCAGAATAATAAATGCAGAATTTAAAGAACACAACAATTTAAGTGGAAAACACCTGGCTCAAAAGGCGAAAAAACCACGACCTACTTCCCAGTAGGATTTTCCCAAAATCTTCACTAAATCAATGAGACAAACAACATTTACAAAATAAATTCTTTTGTAAACCTAAGTATTAACTCTAACCCTTTGTGGCACACTAGCCTCTAGCTATTTGCGACAAACTTCAAGTTAACTCTAACTTGAACAGTCAGTACCTGTTACAATTGCTTCTAGATAAAGCTGAAAGGTACAATTTGTAATCACCTACTACAAATAAACTACACTAAAAGACAACAGATGGAACTGGTTCTTCTAGATGGTTCAAGTAGCTTCAAAGTCGCACACTCAATTATCACATGAACTGCTTGCAAAATTGCTTTGGTAATTTTTCTCTCAATTCTTGTTTTGCTTATGTGTTTGTGCGTGCATGCACAATAAGAACACTGAACAATGTGTAGGATTAGTAGACAAAGAGATTCACTAGAATTCGGATGCTACTCTTCCTTGGTGGAAGAGTTCTAGTTGGTCTCAACTCCTTAAATCCTCCTTTATCTTGATTCTGTTCTTACTGAATAAGGAGTCTATCTCCTTATCAATTTGCAACCTTTTCGATCAAGAGATATCTATTTAGATAACTGATTATTTTTATCTCCCGCTTGTGCACCTCACGTGCCCTTAACTCAGCATGTGTCTATGTCTCCAGTGATGGACCTGGTTCAACTCTGAGTTCCTTTGTCAATCTTCAACACCATTCAGCTTCTTGATCCAACAGCTTGTTATGCAATCTTGTTGGTTCCTACTGAAAGGGAGAGGATTAGGAGGTTCATTGATGGCCTCTGCTATCAGTTGCGATTTGTTATGACTCCGGAGAATGTAGGTACGACGAGTTGGTTGATATTGCTCGGCGGCTAGAGTTTGTCTGTAGTGAGGAGCATGAGGAGAGGGAGGCCAAGAGGCCTCGTGGTTTGGGTGGTTTTAGCGGTGTTCTTTCTGGAGGGAAGTCCTACCACAACAGGGGTCTTCCTTAACATGTCTTCTTCAAATCAACCCAAAAGAGTGATAGACGTTGAGAGTTTAACACCTTCTTCTGCTCCGACTAGGAGTCGGAGGGGTGGTAGACTAAGGAGTCTAGGGTCCACTCCTTCGAGAGGCTTTTCTTCTTCTCAGATTATCTCCCCTCCTTCTGCTAGGTCTTTAGTTTCACCAAAAGATAGGGCTTCCAAGTCTTTGTCCAGAGGTAGAGAACATCACGAACACCTTCGTGAACCTCGAGTTGACGAAATCATTCCTGCTGAGTTTGTCTTTACTAGGGACAATCAGGTCCTCGTAGATCAGTCTTCTTCCCTTGATAGTGTTGAGAGGTATCCCACTCTTATTACTGAAGGTCAGATTTCCCTTGTTCGCAGGGAATGTTTTTGGAGGTCTGATTTCTCTGTCTATATTCCGAATAGCAATCAAAGAATAACGTCTTACAAGACGGGGTATTCTTTTGTTTATACGTACCCTTTTACTTTAGGGTTTAGACCTCCCATTGATCCATTCATAATCGAATTCTATCATTTCTTCAATATTTGCTTAGGGCAAATTGGTTCGCTTGTGTGGCGAGTTGTCGCATGTCTTAGGAGTTTAGCTTCTTTAGCCTCGGTTCCTTTTAATTTTAACCATCTTATTCATCTTTATTCTCCTGCCTTATTTCGTCAAGGGGTTTTTACTCTGGCTTCCAGGAGTAAAAGAGTGTTGGTAACCCCTGGAGACGATAAGGACAGAGGTTGCTACCTCTGGTACGTCGTTGTGCCCATTGCTGGTTTAGTGGGTGAAGAAAATCTTCCCTTCCATGAGAAGTGGAATCGTGCACGTGAGTACATTTTAGCTCATATTTGTTACTTTTCTTCTCTTTTGCTTGAAGTGTTTTATTAACATTATATTTGTTTATTATTCCTTCAGCAATCATGGGTACTGTTGAGAATGTCTCCGGTATCCGTGATTGGGTAGAAAAATTGTTCTCGGTTGCTCCCTTGGAAGAAAGATCTTGGAAGTACTTCTCTGGGAAGTACGGCTGGCAAGTAAAGACCCACGGTAAGTGAAGCTTTTGTTTCCGCTTCTTTCCTTACTCGAGCCTCTTTTTTCTTTGTCGTTTAACTTTTTTCCCTTTTTACAGGGTTCTCTGCTCATGGGGTGTCTGCTGCGTCCATTCCGAAGATGTCTTTAACTCAGGCCCAAGAGATTATTGCTGGTTCTTCTTCCTCAAAGAGGAAGGTTGGTGAGTCTCGATCTTTAGAAGAAGAAGAAGGCACTTTGGTGCACAGGTCACGAAGAAAGAGGGTGATTTCGGGCGATGAGTCTACACCCGTGGTTGTGCCTTCCGTGCCTGAATTCACCTCCTTTACTTCTGAAGACACTTCACTCCCTCCTGTACATGAATCTGTGGATCACCTGTTCCGCGAAAGCTTTGGCCCCGCTATTGATGAAGTTCCCTTGGCTGTCTTTCCTGCTTCTTTTAGAGAAACTACTTCATCTGCCCCTAGTACTTCCTCTGCTCCCTTGGCTATCACAGCTCCCACTGTTCCTTTTCTCGTGGCTTCCCCGACTCCTCAATCCCCCGTGCTTGTTTCTTCTTCACCTCTGCCTGCTTCCGTGCCTTCCGTTAGGGAAGTAGGGTCTTCCATCAGGGAGATGCGGAAAGTCCTAATAGAGGTTGCGGCTGAGGGAAGTCTCTTCAAGAAAACTAGCGAGCCTGAAGTGTGGCTTAAGCCTTTGATAGGCCCCACGGAGAGGTCCAAGCTAGCTATCCATAGTGCCCTTACATGGGCCAATGAAGTTGTGCATACCTATTTGAAGGTATGGTGCAGTTTATCTCATTTCATTTCCGTACATGAAATTTATCACATCTAATTAGTTTATTTTTTGTAGATCAATCTTTTAGGCATGGAGCTCATGAAAAGTATTTCAAATACGGATCAAGAGATAAAAGATTTGCGGGCTGATGTTGATAATTGGAAGGGACAGTATGACAGTTTAAGGATTGACATGGATGCCTTAGAAAAAGAAAGGAGTACCTTGAAGCGGCAGGTGAGGATTATGGAAGCGGAACTGGCAGTGGAGAAGGCTTCTTCCAATCAGGATGATAAGGACAAGAGCATTCTCGAATCTTCATTTGCTGAGCAGTTGTCCCGTGCCTCAGAAGAAGTTAGGAACTTAAAAGACATGCTGGGGCAGAAGGAGGAATACTCAGGTGGGCTTGTGCATTCACTCACCCGGACTCAGGAGGATCTTCGTAATGCTTTAGACAGAGTTCAATCTTTGGAGGAGTCGATTGTACCTTTGAGGGCTGCCCATGAAGCTGCTGAAGCGGAGAAGGACGGGCTAAGAGCTGAGCTTCAGGTATGGGCGAGAGATTATAAAGATCTTAAAGAGGCGGCTGCTGTCGATGTTAGTTGGGCGTACATGAATTCTCGCCTTGACACATTGACGGAAATGGGTCAAGAGGGTCTCGACCTTAGTGCTGAAATAGCTAAAACTAAGGAGGCCATGGAGAAAGCTAAACAAGGTCATAACCTCTCTTCACCCAATGGTGAGACTCCTATTGCTCATGCCTCTTCGTCCCAAGTTTCTCCCGTTCCTCCTGCCAGTGAAGAAGTCAATCCTCCTCCTCAAGAAGATTAAGATGTTGGTTCACCTTTTTTTTTTATTTGGTTGGTGGTTACCCCCAGCTCCATCGGGGGTATATTTGGATCTTTTTAAAGTCCCCAACTGTGAAATTAGGGGCACCTTAATGTATAAATTATATACGGCTAAGTACTAGTTAACTTAGTTCTTACTTAGCCGCTCTTTTTTTAATACATGCAAGTTATGACTTTTTTACTTTGAGCTTCTGTTTCACTCTTTAGTCTTTTGCATGTTTTGATTTTTGAGGTTTTTGTTTTACCTCTTAATTTTTGCATGAAGATGCTGAAATCACTCGTACCTTTTCATAGTAGGCACGGTGTTGTATATAAAATGTGAGCCTTTTTTGAGTAGGCTTTGTTTATGAAAGAGGGCCCATTTTGATTGACACTTAATGAAGAAGACACCTCAACTTCATAATGGTGTAATAATGCAATAGAGTGATAGGAATTTTTTCACATGGTTAAGAATGTTTCTGAGGAAAGTTTTTTGTTTGAACTTCCACGACATTATACATGTGTTTTTATTATCGTCTAAAACTCACGTTGCAATTGTTTTCATTTAACAGATTTGGTATACACTTGTATTTCGTAACTGTTTTTCATAGGTAACAGTTTTTCGAATTAATACAAGGGAACAACTGTTTTTCATTAGTAACACGTTTTATAAAGATTGGGGTTTTTACCCGTAACTGTTTTTGTTGACAACAGTTTTTAATAAGTACGAGAGAAATGTTTTTTCATCCGTAACTGTTTTATTTGATAACAGTTTTCTGAACAAATACAAGGATTTTGATCTTTCATCCGTAATTGTTTTTTTTTTATAACAGTTTTCTATATGAGTACAAAGATTTCGTAACTATTTTTAATCACAACAGTTTTTGAACGAGTACAAAGATGTGCATTTCTTCCTCATGGCTAACATTTTGCCTTTCAACCTGAACATGTTCGAAGGCTTTTTTTAGGCTCTGTATTTGAGTCTTCGGCTCTTTCGATTCTGCACGTATCACTTGACTTATTGGGTAGATGGATCTTCAGGCTCGAGCTTTGACTTTCTGATAGTCTTCTTTGCTTCATCTTAGCCTTCCATACTGTATAGTCCCCCAAGTGTCTGAGCTTTGAAGAATGAAATCTTAAGCACTTGACTATTCCTTCCTTGTGGTCCTTTTCCTGAAAAGGAAAAACGTGCGGGACTCGAAGGTATATAGTTTTTAGATGATGACTGCTTAACCCTTTAAAACGTCCATCAGAAAGTGTAACCCTAGACCGGGAATTTTGTTATTTCCTCGCGTCTTTGCAGGTCTAATATTATCATCTGGTGATAGGTTAGCTTTATGCCTATCATCTAAAAAAGTTAGTAAAATTTTAAATGTTCAAAATAAAATCAAACGTGCAATACCTGACCGGGGGTACTTCTTTTCCTTAGAAGTAGTACTTCTTCAAGTGGATGGCATTCCAGCTTGTCGGTAGGATTATGCCGTCCATAGCTTCCAGCTCATAGGCGCCTTTCTCAGCTATGCCTCAAACTTTGTAGGGTCCTTCCTAATTTGGACTTAGCTTTCCTACGCCTTCTTCTTTCGTTGATTGAAAGACTTTTTTTAGGACGAAGTTCCCAATCTTAAAATATCTGAGATGAGCTTTACGGTTGTAATAACGCTCTATGATTTTGTTTTAAGCTGCCATTCGTATTAATGTTGTTTCCCTTTGTGGTTCGAGCAGGTCCAGATTAATACTTAATTCCTCATCATTTTACTCCTCCGTGGTTGCTATAAACCTTATGCTTGGTTCGCCAATCTCCACGGGTATTAAAGCTTCTGAGCCATAGACAAGTGCAAAGGGAGTTTCTCCCGTGGTTGTTTTTGAAGTTGTTCTGTATGCCCATAATACCACTGGTAACTCATAAGGCCAATTTCCTTTGGCTTTATCTAGTCGCTTCTTTATATTGTTAATGATGATTTTATTTGTTGACTCAGCTTGACCATTAGCCACGGGGTGATACGGCATTGAAGTGATTTGTTTGATTGGCCAGCTTTCAAAGAATTTTGTGATTTGAGAGCCTATGAATTGTGGGCCATTATCACACACGATCTCCTTCGCTATCCCAAAGAGAAATATTATGTTTCGTCATAAGAGGCTCTCAACTTCCTTTTCTCGCACTTGTTTGAATGCTTCTGCCTCTACCTATTTTGTGAAATAATCGGTAAGTACGAGTAGAAACAGTACCTGTCCTTTAGCTGGGGGAAGAGGTCCCACTATGTCCATACCCCATTTCATGAAGGTCCATGGGGATATAATTGGATGTAACAATTCCGATGGTCGATGGATGTTATTGGCGAACCTTTGGCACCTATCGCATTTGGATACGAAGTTCTCAGCATCTTCTTCCATCTTAGGCAAATAGTACCCAACTCTGATTAGGGTTTTTACCAAGGATCTCGCTCCTGAATGATTTCCACAGTGTCCTTCATGGACCTCATTCATCACGAACTCGGTTTGATTAGGTCCGAGGCATTTAGCTAGGGGTCCTCCGAACATCTTGCGATATAATTAATTGTGAATGAGGCAGTACCATGCAGCTTTGCGGCAAAGTGCTTGAGTTGTTTTCTTATCTTTAGGTACGGTGCCATTCTGCAAAAAAAATAGAATTTTGTTTCTCCAATCCCAGGTTAAATTGTTGAAAGTTACCTCATTTTTGTCCTGGTCGATCGCTGAATGGAGTATATTTATGACAATGGCATTGTCTTTGTTTGTTACTTCCGTGACTGCTACGAGGTTAGCTAATGCATCTGCCTCTGTATTTTCCTCTCTAGGTATTTGTATTACCTTCCATGTTTTGAATTGTTTTACGAGCTCTCGTGCTTTTTCCAGATACTGTTGCATCCAAGTCTCTCGAGTGATGTAAGTCCCCTGCATCTGATTTACTACCTGTTGGGAGTCGCTGTTGATTACGATTTGCTCGATTGAGAGTTCTCGTGCGAGTTCTAGTCCTGCAATGACAGCTTCATGCTCTGCTTCATTGTTAGTTATAGGATAACATTTAATAGCATGTCGTGTCTTCTCACCCGTGGATGATATTAGGACTATGCCTAAGCCGGTGCCTTTTACATTGGAAGAGCCATCGGTAAATAGGGTCCATAGACCCGGATTAGCACCGTTGAAGAGTTGTAACTCTTTTTCCACTTCAGGGACAATGCTACTACTAAAGTCGGCGACAAAATCAGCTAAAATTTGAGACTTAATTGCAGTCCTAGGCTGATATATTATTTCATGATCACTTAATTCTATGGCCCACTTGACTAATCTTCCTGACAGTTCTTGCTTATGCAAAATATTTCTTAAAGGATATGAAGTCACAACAGTGATTGGATGACATTGAAAATATGGTCGTAATTTTCTAGATGCCATTATTAAAGTTAAGGCTAACTTTTCTAGATGTGGATATCTGGTTTCAGCATCTAGTAAAGTTTTGCCTACATAATAAATAGGAGATTGTTTACCCTTATCTTCTCTTACCAATACTGCACTTACAGCAATTTCTGAGACAGTTAGGTAGATGTACAATCTCTCCCCTTCCTTTGGCTTTGATAGCAGCGGAGGTTTTGATAGATAAGCCTTCAGATTTTTGAGGGCCTGTTGACATTCTTCAGTCCATTCGAACTGATTCTGCTTTTTAAGGACTGAAAAAAAAATTAAACTTTTTTCGGAAGACCTGGAAATAAATCTTCCCAAAGTTGCTATTCTTCCCGTTAGTCTTTGAACTTCTTTTTTATTTGTTAGTATATCAGGTATTTCTTCTATAGCTTTAATTTGAGAGGGATTTACCTCTATTCCCCTGTTTGATATAAGGAAACCCAAGAATTTACCTGATTTTACACCAAAAGTGCATTTTTCTGGATTTAACTTCATATTATACCTGCGTAAAATGTCAAAAGTAATAGAAAGGTGCTGGAAATGGTCTTCCGCCCGTGTTGACTTTACCAGCATGTCATCAATGTAAACTTCCATCATTTTTTCCAGATGTTCCTGGAACATCTTAGTCACTAGCCTTTGATAGGTGGCTCCAGCGTTTTTTAAGCCAAAAGGCATGAATTTATAACAGTAAGTCCCCATGTTCGTAATGAAGGAGGTTTTTTCCTCGTCTGAGGGATCCATTTTAATCTGATTATAACTAGAATATGCATCTAGAAAGCTTAATAATTCATGACTTGCGGTGACATCAATCATTTGATCTATATGTGGTAATGAGAATGAATCTTTGGGGCATGCTTTATTTAAATCAGTATCATCTACGCATACCCTCCATTTACCATTCTTTTTTGGCACTACCACAGTGTTAGCTAACCAGTTAGGGTACGTTACCTCACGTATTGAACCAATTTTCAAGAGTTTTTGTACCTCTTCGTCAATCACTTGGTTCTTGAATGGTCCTTGCTTTCTTTTCTTATGTTTAACAGGTACGAAGGATGGATCTTCATTTAGTTTATGAGTCATCACTTCTGGTGGAATACCTATCATATCTGAGTGGGACCACACAAAGCAATCTGCGTTAGACTTTAAATAATCAATTAACTTACCTTTTCGACCGGGGCTTAGCCTCGTGCCTACATACACCTTCTGTTCGGGTTTTTGTCCAAACAACGAAATAGCTTCGAGCTTTTCCGTAGTTGTTTTGATGTGTTCGTCTTCCTCCGGTTTATGAATGACGTCTGGTCTGGAATCTGCATTTGTATGATCCAACGCATTTTCCGTGGTGACTGGATTCACCTTCTCGTGGGTATCTCCTCTCGTACCTGTTTGAACATTCACTTCTTTCATACATGTTTGACCGGTGACATCTGTTTGGAAGATTCTTCTATCTTTCGGTTCTTCCGTATCTTTTTTGTTATATAGTGCCACGGAATTTATATTTCTGGAGGTCTGTTGATCACCTCTAATTTGTCTGATTCCCCATTCTGAGGGAAATTTAATTACCTGGTGTAAAGTGGATGGCACTGCTTTCATGTCGTGGATCCAAGGCTTTCCCATAATCACGTTATAAGCCATGTCAGTATCAATGACTTGGAATTTAGTGTTCTTAGTTACTCCTTCGGCGTAAGTGCTAAGTTCGATCTCTCCTTTGGTTATCAATGTAGAGTTATCAAACCCTGATATGGATCGTGCCTTTGGGATCACCTGATTTCCCATGAGCATTTATTCCACGACTATTAACAAGATAATATTGACTGAGCTACCTAGGTCAATCAACACTCTTTTAACGTTAGTGTCATGAATGAGTAAGGATATTACCAGAGCATCGTTGTGGGGAAGCATTAGCCCGCCAAAATTTGCATCGTCAAAGGTTGTATCATCTTCATCTGGATTTTCTCGAACCCGCTTTCCGTGGGTAATTGTGGCCTTCGAGGCTAATTTGCATACTATTCCGTTTACTTCCTCTCCTACGTGTATCACGTTGACGGTTCTTTTTGGAGAAGGAGGCTTCGGGGGCTCTTGCATGTTCTTCATATATGCCTGTTTACCTTTATCACTAAACAATTCTGTTAAATAGCTCTGTTTCAATAAGTGTTCTATTTCACCCTGTAGAAATCTGCAATCTACAGTCCTGTGTCCATGATCATTATGGAACTCACACCAGAAATTTGGGTTCCTTTTATTTGGGTTTGACCGCATTTCTTTGGGCCATTTAACCTTATCTCCCATATTTCTTAATATTGAAACAAGTTCAGGAGTACTTACATTAAAGGTATGATCCCTAATTCTTGCATTACCTCTAGGTCGTTCATCCCGATCCTTTCTGGATCTGGATGAGGATGAGACCACGTCTCTGCTTTGTGGTCTATAATCTAACCTAGTGTTTTCAAACCTGGGACGAGTTTTGCGTCCCGATGGTCCTAAGTAAGGACCGTACCTATTTTTACCTGTTCTTCTATCTTATTCAGAACGTCTGGATCTGGAATGATCTTCATCTCTCGAACGAGCAATGATGTTTTCTTCTATTCGAAGTTTAGTATTGTACCTGTTATATACATCATTCCCCGTTGTAGCTGGGAATTCTCTCAAACTTTATCTGAGTCTCCTCGTGGCTTCTGAGCTTTTTTCATTTAGATTACTTGCAAATGCCATGGATTCCCAATTATCAGGCATCCTGGGTAATTGCATCCTTTCTCTATCTTGTCTACAAATTCACGGAGTAGTTCTGTGTCTCCTTGCTTATTTTAAATATGTCCTCCATTCGTTTCTCGACCTTTTTTGCACCATAGTGTGCTTTTATGAAAGAATCTGCAAGCTCGGCAAAAGAATCAATAGAATTTTCAGGTAGAAGAGAATACCAGGTTAGGGCTCCTTTGGTAAGTGTTTCTCCAAATTTTTTGACAAGGACTGATTCACTCTCCTGTTTTGTTAAATCATTTCCCTTTACTCCAGTAGTAAAAGCGGTCACATGGTCGCGTGGGTCAGTTGTTCCATCATACTTAGGAACGTCAGGCATTTTAAACTTCTTGGGTATAGGCAAGGGCGCTGCGCTTGGTTTCCAAGGCTGTTGAGAATATCTCTCAACATCAATGCCTTTGATAATGGGTGGTACTCCAGGAATTTACTCGATTTGATCGTTTTGTTCTTTAATATGTTTTTGCATAGTTATCAGTAAATTTTGTAATTCAAAGTTATTAGTCATACCTGGTCTCGCTTCGAGAGATTCGTTAGGAGCGCCACCCCTTGCTGAGTTTACCAACCCATACTGAGGATTTTCCACAGTGATAGTATTATTTGGAGGTGGTGTCAGTGATGCAGGTGGTGCCGCTGGTAGTCCCCTTGCAAATTCTTGCAAAGCTTGTTCCACGTACTCTGCAATCATTTGCTTTACTCGATCTTGTTATACCGTTTGCTCATTATTATTGCGGTTGTTATCAGATCTTTCTGGGGATTGTTACCTTGAACCACGTGGGGTTCCTTGAGGTGATGGAACTGGGGTTCCATTCCTCTGCTGGTTGTTGTCGTTGGAGTTCGACATAGTTTAGAGGATATCTATTGAAAAGCAAACAAAGATTATCAGTTTCCCGGTAACGGAACCAATTTGTTTAACCAAAGAATTAGATTCTTTGACCAATGCTACTTTTAGGATGAACACGGGTTACTGATAATCAAAGAAATAATATTCAGTAAAAGAAAATTAATGAACAGCGATAATATGATGCTCAGAAAGTAAAGTGCATTGTCCTTTAAGTTCAGATGATCCTTACAAGTTATATTCCCCTCCTTTATATAGGGGGTTTCCTAATATAATGTCTACTTATTGCAATGATCGCCCATTAATGATTAATTATTACATTAATGGGGCATTACAAAGGGTAACCGCAACTTTTGCATGAAGGTTACATAACGTATGAGTCATTAATTGAGGATACATGAATCTGCCCATAGCTTTGTTTGGATTCATTCTGACCGTGTCTCTTCCCTGTCTCAATCAGATTGAGTTTCCCGTGGCTGATTACCCCGTAGGTTTATTGATCTGCACCTCTTAGTTTCGAACCTCTTTATAGAATCATATCCAACTGTATTGTTTTCCTCGGTCCACGTAGCCGGCTGAGTTGTCAAGAATCACCTTACGTGTGAAACTCTTTTTTACCAATACACCGGTACATTAGTTTGATAACCAAAGGCAAACTCAAGCAGGTGAGAATAGATTGCAATTGGGAGAAAAAAGACGTGGTGATCCCTTCCCCTGAAGAGGACATTACTACTCACAAAGCAGGGTACCTGAGCGTGTACACCTATCCATTCACGTTGGGTCCCATAGATCTTGCTCTAGATCCCATAGACCCAGTCATTCTCGATTTTTGCCAACAATACCAAGTGACATTTGGCCTTATCTACCCCTCATTCTGGCGAATCGTCAATTTGATCAGATATTTCTCGAGCCAGGTTGAGGGGATGTCTTTTACCCTCGACCATCTGATCAGGCTATACAGACCTCATCTTTATCGAGGTGTCCTGATAAATCTACAATGCCGGTCCACAAAATCTATCTTCTCCACCATCGATGAGGACAAGGACCGAGGATGGATGAGTCGGTTTGTCCGAATCAGGACCTCCGACCTGATTCTTGGTGAGAGGATGCCATTCCCCGGGGAATGGAATATGAAACGTAAGTACATGTTTATCGATAGTGATATAATACTCCGTTTTTCCTGCTCTTTCTCGATCTAATTTCTTTATGATGATGCAGATGTTGCTTGGTTTCCCGATGCGGTTTCGGACCTCCCAGGCCTGGTCCGGCAACTGGCCTCTACTTCTTCATACACCGAACGTAGCTGGCGTGATTTAGCCAAAGGTCGATGGGATGCCAAAACCCATGGTGAGTTCTATTGTTTGCATATTTGTGTTCATTAGTGAAATACTTACTTTTATTTCTATGCATGCCTCGGAGACGTTGTTGTTATGCGGCCGCCCCCGCCCAGTGAGGAAGAAATATCAAAGCCTACTAAGGAAAAGAAAAGGAAGATGGAGTCGCCTACGAATTCCCCGAAACCAAAGAAGAGCAAGCTTCGAAAGCCCAAGGCCTATATCGTGGTCTTATATCCATAAATTGCCCAACGCCTTCGGGATGAGAACGAATAGCGAGATAATGATAACTGGCTGTTGGTAGCTCGAAAAAGACGAAGCACTGACACTTCAAAGGCCTCTGAGCCGATGGTGGCAGATGCGGTTCAGTATCGAACCGAAGAAGTTCCGTAGGGGAGATCGAGCAAAGTCCCCGAGCCCCCAGGTGGAAAAAGTGCATCTCGTCCTGGGGAACGTTTGGCGGGTGAACTCGAAGAGCCTAATTCTGAGGCCCTTCAAAGACAGGAAAACATCCCAAGTGAATCACTTGGGGTAATAAATGTAGATAATTTGCTGTCAGGCCCGGTATTCTCCGAAGGGAAAATACGATATGCCAAGACCATGAGGACTCCAGATGTATGGACGGCCCATGGACAGAGTGACATATTTCAGGAGTGCCTTGCGGGGATCAAATATGGCATCGATCTTTATGCCTCGTTCATTTTTTATGAGGCTGAAAAGCTTTGCAAAAAAGTAAGATTTGTCTTCATAACTACACTTTGAATTTAATTTTTACCTTTCTAAGCTTGACTCCTTTTATTTGTGAGAAGGCTGTGTTGCTTCACCAACAAGCATTTTCCAAATCTCGAGTCGAGCTTGCCCGGTGTAAAGATGAGCTCAAGAAGATGGTAGAGATAAGGGACAGCCTTAAGGTCCTGTATGTCAAAAAAGAGGGGGAGATCAACGATCTTCGAGTTCAATTGATGAAGGGTTGCCAAGAACAGGCCGAGCTTATTGAGAAGTTACTATAGTATTAGGGCTGCTATTATGCATTTACTTGGTTTGGTGACTAAACTTTCAACTTTGCAGGTCCAGCAGAAGAGCGAGCTGGTGGAGCAGCTTCGAGAAGAGCTCAAGATGAAAGAGGTTGAGACCCTAGGGTAGAAACAACACATGGACCGTCTCGCCTCAGATAAAGATACACTTTAGGAGCAACTGACTTTAATCGAACACCAACTTCAAAATGCGAAGGAGGAAATCTTGGCCCGGATCCGCGAAATTGAGGAGCTCAAAGTTAAATCGGCTGCTGAGCTTGCGAAAGCCAAATCTGAGGCGGAGGCATTTGTGTCCTCGTACCGATCTGAAGCCGCAGCTGCTAACGCTCGGGCACAGAAGATCTCTGTTGCGGCCGAAGTTAAGTTATCATGTGCCCTCAATCATGCTAGGCTGCATTCCCAGAGAAAAACTCTCGAGGAGGTACACACTCGTGGCTTTGACCTCTCAGCTGATATTGAAAAATCAATAACTTTGGAGGAAGAGGTTGCTGCTTTGATCTCTGTTGATGAGGGTACCGCTAGTGGCTCCGAGAGCTGGGAAGATGAAGATGAAGTCTCCGAAGAGGATGTTCCTGAAGACGCGGCTCCCAGAGATGCAGATCCTGAGGATGTGACCCCGAAGTAGATTAGGTTCCTTATTTTTGTTTTTGTATTTTTGTGTAGGGGCTCCTCGTAAACATCTTTTGTAAACATCTCTTATAAATATAAAGGATATTTTTTCTTCATCTTCGATTTGTGTTGAATTCCGTTTCGTCTTCATTTGTGAAAAAAATTGATATTATAACTCTTATGATTAGTTCGAATATTGGCTTGGATTCAGAATATAATAAGACCTTAAACTTTCTATCGATTAACGGGTGATATTTATAATAGAATACCTCTTAAGGATTTTTGTTAATCCTCGAGCCAAGATTAAGTCGATTTGATGCGAGCTCTGGATGATGGGACTCTTGAGTCCGAGTTGAGTGAGGGCAAGGTCTCGAACCCTATATGTTTTGGCCATTAGGATCTTTTAAGTCGGGCCAATTTGGCCTCTAATGCGGCTATAATATTTCCCTCTTTTTGGCTAAAAGACTTAATAAGAATTCTTTCTATGCCTTAGCATGTTCCCGTTGGGGTTTTCGAAGGTTCGGTTGATCGGAATCTTATATGTAATTTGTTTTTGATCGAATACCTCTTGAGGTTTTTTCAAAGGCTGATGTTATCGAAGCCTTTAAATTATTCGAGGGCTGATTTATCGAAGCCCTTTATCATTTGCTTTTATCAAGGGTAGCCTGATTTAACCGTTTTTTTATGAAGTGTTTCAAGGACTTAGATTATGGTGCAAAGTCGTACGTCTCCGAGCCGCGTTATTTTGGTCATGGTCATTTTATGTGACCGTAGTCTTTAACGTGGTCGTAGCCTTTAACGTGGTTGTAGCCTTTAATGTGGTCGTAGCCTTTAATATGGCCGTAGCCTTCGGGTATGTCTTTTGAACTTGTTTCCCGATGATATTTCTAACTTGTTTGAAGTGTTAGTCCCCGAGTGTGATAGCCTTGGCCTTTACATCGGGGGATGCCTCTTTGAGGTCTTATGAGTTTAAGTTTGCATAGTTCGAACATTTTTTACTATCGATGATAGTCCCCGAGTAGTCGAGATGTACTCGTATTTTGGCTTTTGAGCCTTTTTTCCATATAGAATCGTAAGTATGGAGCAATAAATTTCTTCAAGACATGAGATGTTTAATAGAAAAGATGCTTCTTTCAACAACTCATACATGTATACATGTTTTTCCTTCGAGGTTCGATAATCCTATATGGACGCGGTTCCTTTGACCGTTTGGCCCATTACAAAGTTTTCCTATCGAGGCCCTCTCAGGCGTGAAGTATGTCAGTCCTCGAGGGGTGATGCCACCCAGTATTCGAGTTTTACTAAAACAAAGCCTGGGATACTTTTTGAATTCCCCTTAGGTAGCATATAAATGTTGCCTCGTTAAAAACCTCACCGGAAAACCCATTTGGGATAAAACCCGATCTAAGGGAAAAAGAGTGCAACGCATGATTTAAAACCTAAGGTCTTCGAGTTGAAGGGTGCCTCGACGTCTTCGATCGAACACCTGCAAGGAGTTAGTCTTAAATATAAATGGAAAAAGGAGAAGGTCATACCTTAGCAATAATATCATTTTAGTAGTGATACATTCCAGTTGTTTGGTAGTTGTTCGCCTTCCATTGTGCTAAGTTTGTAAGATCCCTTTCCCACGACTCCGATGACTCAGTACGATCCTTCCCAATTGGGGCCTAGGTTTCCTTCATTTGGGTCTCGAGTATTGAGGGTGACTTTCCTTAGAACTAAGTCCCCGACTCCGAAATGGCGAAGGTTCGCCCTTCTGTTATAATACCTCTCGATCCTTTGCTTTTGTGCGGTCATTCGAACAAGTGCGGCTTCACGTTTTTCATCAAGTAGTTCGAGACAAGTGTTCATAGCCTCGTGGTTCGAATCCTCGGTAGTATGTTGAAACTTGACGCTAGGTTCCCCGACATCGACTAGAATCAACGCTTCGGACCCGTACACCAAAGAAAATGGGGTTTCCCCCGTGCTTGATTTCGTCGTTGTTCGATATGCCTACCTCGGGAAATACTTCTCTCCATTTCCCTTTAGCATCATTCAATCTCTTATTCAAGTTTTGAATGATAGTTTTGTTTGTGGAATCGGCCTGGCCATTTGCGCTCGGGTGATAGGGCGTTGATAGAATCCTTTTGATTTTGTGATCTTCGAAGAACTTTGTCACTTTGCTGCCGATAAACTGCTTCCCGTTGTCACATACTATTTCGGCGGGTATCCCGAACCGACACACGATGTGGTCCCATATGAAGTCGATGACTTCTTTCTCGAAGGCCCCCATTTTGAAAAGTGGTCAGTCATAAATAAAATGAACTTAGCTTTACCTGGTGCCGTTGGTAGGGGCCGACGATGTCCATCCCGCATTTCATGAATGGCCACGGGGATAGGACCGAATGGAGTTGTTCACCGGGCTGATGGATCATCGGTGCAAACCTTTGGCATTTGTCGCACCTTCGAACGAACTCCTTAGTATCTCTTTCCATGTTATCCCAGTAATATCCAGCTCTAATTACTTTGCGAACTAGAGAATCGGCGCCAGAGTGGTTCCCATAAGTGCCTTCGTGGATTTCTCGCATTACATAATCGGTGTCCCCTGGTCCTAAACACACTGCCAGCGGTCCGTCGAAGGTCCTCCTATACAATGTTCTATTTTCGTCTAGCATGAATCGTGTTGCTTTGGCATGCAAGGCCCTCGAATCCTTAGGGTTGGAGGGAGCTTTCCGAGCTTCAAATACTCGACATATTTGTTCCTCCAATCCCACGTTAGACTTGTAGAATTAATCTCAGCATGGCCTTCCTCGACCACGGACATCGACAATTGGACAACAGTCCCGGGACAATATCATCTTCCTCCATCGATGACCCAAGTTTGCAAGTGCATCGGCCTCACTGTTCTGCTCCCGAGGTATATGGTTCATCGTCCATTCTTTGAAGCGGTGCAATGTTACTTGTAGTTTGTCCAAATACCTTTGCATTCTATCTTCTTGAAATTCGAAGATTTTGTTTACTTGGTTTACCACCAAAAGAGTGTCACATTTGGCCTCGATGACCTCCTCTCCCAGGCTTTTGGCTAGTTCGACACCTGCAATCATGGCCATACTCGGCCTCACTGTTGATTAATCTAGAAGTTTTGATAGATTGTCTAATGACACTTCCCGTAGGTGTTTTTAAAACAATACCGAGGCCGGACCCTTTCACATTCGAGGCTACGTCTGTGAAGAGGGTCCATACCCCCGAGGATGTACCCGAATTTAGTAGAAGTTCCTTTTCTATTTCGGGTACGAGGGCTGTGCAAAATCTGCCACGAAGTCTGCTAAAATTTGAGACTTGCTAGTCGTTCAAGGGTTGATACTGGATATCGTACCCTCCAAGTTCGATGGACCACTTGGCCAACCGGCCCGACAACTCGGGCTTACGCAAGACGTTCTGTAAGTGGGTACGTAGTTAACACACATATGGGATGACACTAAAAATATGGTTTTAACTTTCTAGATGCTTATTAGTGCAAGTGCTAACCTTTCTAAATGTGGATACCTCATTTCAGCAGCTCCTAAGGTTCGACTTGCATAATAAACAGGAAATTGTGTACCTTGTTCTTCTCGAACCAACACGCCACTCACCACTTGTAACGACCCGGTCTGTCGTTACGTAAAACCTGCATTATAACTGTTGTTAGTGGCTTA
>ML252471.1:920-22320 GCA_005239495.1 Nicotiana undulata | reverse complement strand
TAGGATTATAGTTAATTCCTTATCTACTAACTCCTATAAATTGCAGATTGTTCTTATGATATGCAGATGCACAAAAGCATAAATTTATCAAGAATTGAGAGCAAAATTCGTGAAGAAATTTTGCAAGCAGTTCGAGCCAATTGGAGAGTGCGAATCTGGAGCTACAGACCAACTAGAAGAACCAATTTCATCTGTTTGTTTATTGAGTCTAGTTGGTTGTAGTAGGTGGTTCAATATTGTATCTTATCAGCTTTCTTAGAAGAAATTGTAATAGGTACACACTGTTCAAGTTAGAGTTAACTTGAAGCTTGTCGCAATTAGCTAGAGGCTAGGTCGCTACAAAGGGATTGGAGTTAGTCTTAGGTTTACAAAAGAGTTTATTTTGTAAATGTTGTTTGGCTCAGAGTTAGTAAAGAATTTGTGAAAATCCTACTGAGGAGTAGGTCGTGGGTTTTTCACCTTTTGAGCTAGGTATTTTCCACGTAAAAATCTATGTGTTTTTACTTTACTGCATTTATTATTCCACAACAGTGGAAGTTGGAACACAAAGAAGAACCAGGTTCTTCTTATGAGACAACACTCAAACAATTGGGTACCACACATTTAACATATATTCTTGTGTGGTATTGACGTCTAAAACATCAAGATGTAACTTGGTAAGTTGTCAAAAGTTTGCATAATCTGATTAACTGTGCAAATAAATGTTAAACTTATGTTAATTTCTTACAATATTGAATAATAACCGACGAGGTAATTAGTGTGCCATTTAAGTTGAAAGTTGTAACACATGCTTAGTTTATCTTGTTGATCTGTCTTTCTTTTACGTTTCTCTAACTTTTGCTCAAGGACGAGCTAGCAGAGTCTTAAATTTTGAGGAGTTTGGCTGGAAGAAATCCTACTATGTTATAACTTGAATATGTACATGTTACATAATTGAGAATTCATCATGAAGTCCATCTAATTCTCCTTTAAGACTATGTTGTTGAATGATCAAAACTGAGGCAGTTACTGAGAAATCAGAAGCAGAAAGAATATCTCCAATAGGACCTAACTCTGGACACTCCTCCCAATCACTCATCCCTACTGTTAAAACAGAATTTACCCTCCCACCACGTCCCACAATAAACAAACCATATTGACCTTCTAATGACCTTAATGTAGAAAATGTTTGTCCAGAGTTGACAAGGTATTTCTCCACATACGCAACACGTCCTCCAACAACATGTTTATCATAAAATTCCGCAAAGCATTCATCATAAATCTTCATTTCTTCCAAATGTTCAGTGGTATTGGATTTTTCTCTACCAACTCTTGATGACACACTATCTCCAGGGACCTCTACTAGAAACCTTATTACTGTCAGTTTTACTCCAGGGTGTCGCGCCACACGCCCTGCATACACAAGTGGTTCCCTGTCATCTTTGCCACAAATAAAGATCACTGCTGCATTTAGGGAAATTGATGATCTTGATATTACGGTTTTTCCAAGACCTCTGTCTACTAAGATCCACACAGAACATGGTGCATTCCGAAGAACCTACATGAAAATGTCATATGTCAAACAAATAATTTGGAATATCCAACTACCCGTACATATAAAAGTTCCACTAGAATGGAGATAAATGATATCTTGTAGATGATTATTAAGTTTGTATGTTATTTTTCTAGCAAAACTGCGCTTTTAGTTATTAGGTTTCATATTTATTAGTTGTATTACTTACAATCCTTGCAAGAAACTAAATTCTCGGACATACTTAGTAAGTTTAAAAATATGTTGACAAATTAAAGTGGCTGCTTACTTATCAAAAGGAAATTCTTTTTCTTATGCGTAGATGTATGCATACATGTGAATGATGTATAATATGTATTCCAAATTAATCATCACAAAACTATTTCAGCAGACACACATCTTTCATTAGTTAACTATTCTACGATGTGATGATTCATCTTAGAAAGGTGTTCCATTTGTTAATACCTAATTAATATTCAACATGTTTGTGCAAGATGTCATGGTTTTAAGAAATTATAAGCTGTTGATATATCTAGTATACCTTGCGATTGATATGCCGGAAGCCAGAATGACCCACATGGAGTCTTCCATCTTCCTCTTGATTCTTATGAAAAGGAAGTATAACAAGATGTACCAACAGGTCCTCAGTAAGAATGCTTACATCTTGGTGCATATTATTGATCGTTGAAAGTGCCATCATTCTTTGTAAGTTAATTCCTTCACAATCCTCACTTAAATAAGCATGAACATCTTTGCTAATTGTTTCTCTCATTTCAACCACTGCAGGATCAGTTATTGTCACAGCATCAACTCCAACTCCAACTCCAACTCCACGTCCTTGTGTTAATGTTGCTGCTATTTTATCAGTTAACTCAATCATATCAGTTAAGTAAACCATTATTCCAGGATATGCTGGCCCTCGAGAGATTTTCATGAAGTTAATTGCCAAGAAAACATTATGAGGACTATGAATGCAGAGTAGTATTCTAAGCTCATTCAGTGGATTAAGCCATTGAAGTGCCATTTTTTGTGTTGGTGAGAGTTTCCTTGCACGTTCAATAATTTTTGCGACCACCACTGGGGTGTATATTATGGTTAGGAAAGTTACAAACACCAAAACAATACTTGTTGACGTACTTATGATATTCATCTGCATTCAAAGGCAATATTACGCAAATATGAACAAAAAATTAAAGGTACTTATGATATTCATCTGCATTCAAAGGCAATGAAGAAAAAAATGTATGTTAAGGACTTACGCGGTAAGCATTAATAGCTAAGTAGACTTGAAAATGGCCCTTGATATTGAGTAGCAACCCAGAGGCAAGTGATTCTGGCCAATGAAATCCTAGCATCAACCGAGAAACCACAGAACCAAGTACTTTACCACCTGTCGCAATTAGGAAAGGAACGATTATTTTTTCCCATGTAACAATCTTGCCAGCCTCAAATTCTGAAAGTTTAGCTTATGTGCCAACCCAAAAGAAAAATAATGGATAGAATATGGTCCTAAAAATATAGTTAAGTTTGCCAATCATCATTTTTTATATTCTCCCTTCTCTTGGCATAAAAAGCCCAACTAAGAATGCACTCAATACCTTGCTGAAACCAACAATAGGTGACATGCTACATATTGAGATGATAAAAGCAAGTGCCACAACTAAATGTGACCCTTTCATTGGTTTTCCTTCAGGATTTTCATTATTCACCCATTTCATAACTGAAGGAACTACCTTTGATGCTAACAGCGTTTGAAACACCAAAATCGCCATCATCTTTACCATCATTTTTACACTTCGATTCTGAAAGTTTTTATCCGAATCAAAAATGAGAAATCCAATGGTGATTAGTAATATCGAGACAACATCAGAGTGTATTCCGGCTTCAACAATAAATCGACCTATGTCCGATTTTCCAATTTTGAGGTCAGTGATTAATCGAGTTAATAAGGGAGAATCTGTTCCAGCAAGTACGATTGCTAAACATGAACCGAATACATCATTTGGTTGTTTAGAAATGTGCAGAAGTGGAGTCACGAGGCAAGCAAAGACAAATGTAGTTAGCACTCCAGAATATGCAACTTTTGCTTCTGGGAGTGTCAATTGGAGGAATATATTGGGATCGATTTCTAACCCCACAACAAACATGTGACACACCATAATTGCGTCCACAATATAGTTCAAAGTTTGTTGTACTTCGTTGTCGTTTAAGAACCTGTTACGCACGAATTCAAGATTGCTAAGTAGCAACCCTACCTGCATAAAATAATATTAGATGTCATTATCTTGGGATCAATCACAATTGGGAAATTAAAAGGCCAAACCGACACGATAGGTATTGCGATGTGAAAAGCTTTACTTGGAGAAATCGAAGATACATGTATCGCAGGTGTAAAATCTGAGAAGTCTCACATGAGTATTCTATCATAACGGGCATTCAAGAATCGGTACATGAAATTTTAATGTAACACATATATAGAAGATAAAAAGGTGAGGGGGGTAGGGAGAGTCTTACAATGGATTCAGCAATTATACGAGGTTGGGAAAGAGGGTGAAGCAGAAGGTGGACACAGTTGCACAAGAACATGGCTAAGAAGAAACCTAAGAGGTAAACAGACATAGATGCAATTCTAATGGTAATCTGATTCTGGCATTCCACTTTCGTGTCGTTCATCTTTAAGAAATCCATTTCTTTCTTCTTATACTTTTGCAGATAAAATCTTCTAATCTCTGTTGGATTGAGTTCAAATAGTAGATCAATCAAATTCTTTCCCAATCGACATACACATTCGCAAAAAGAGAACAATGAATGCAGAGCTACGTACTATATTGAAAAGAAAATTCCTCAAGAGGCGGGGGTACTCTTACTCCTACTCTTAACTAATCACCTGGGTTAAGGTGGTTAATATGTCTCCTAATTATTAGCAAGTAGCAAATGCAACCATCCTATTTTCTTAACTAGTCTTTTGGTGCACGTGTATTTTATTTTGTGTGAACATTTCAAAAGATATATGAAATTATAGATTAAATATTGAAGAAAAAATGGAAAAGATTTGTTATTTCAAAATCCTAAATATTTGGAAAGTTATTAAATGACTATTTTGTCAAATGTGAAAGTAACTTTTTAAAGAATAAAAAAGGTGAACGATATTTCGCTAATGACTTTCGTGCTTTTAATATAGTATAGATATATGCAAAAACCTTAACGACCTTTGGAATCTTACTAGTGATTTCTTAATATATAGATGTCACGATAAATAAGTCCTATGATAATTTCGTTATTAAAAAGAGCTACTAACAAAGGTCATTGGATAGAGCTAGGCTTACTTGTTCTTCAATGTTACTCCTAGATTATTGGTAGAATATATATATGATAGGTTTAGAATTTTAATAATTTTCAATAATCAAAAGAGCAAAGACAATTGTTAAATATATGTTTTAATGATGAAAAGTAACATATTACACTCGGAATGACACTAAATTTTGCAGGCGAGTCATGAATGACATAACAGAACTATTCCCGGTCTCGGAATTCCGTTCGGACCTCGATAACATAAAAATCACGTTCCAAATCAAATTTCAAACTTAAGGAAACTCTATTTCGCTATTTGGCGTCGAAACGTTCCCGGGTCATCCAAAACCCACTCCGGACATACGTTCAAGTCTAAAATCATCATACAAAGCTACTGGAATCGTCGAAACTCGATTCCGTTATCGTTTACTCAAAATGTTGACCGAAGTCAAACTTCGCTTTAAAATCCAACCTTAAGGAACCAAGTGTTCCTATTCTATTCCAAACACTTCCAAATCCCGAACCACCCGTCCCCGCAAGTCACAAATCACGATAAGCCGCTACGGGAAGTCTTATTTAAGGGAACGGGGTCCGAATACGCAAAACGACCGGTCGGGTCATTACATTCTCCACCTCTTAAACAAATGTTCGTCCTCGAATGGGTCTAGAATCATACCTGAAGTGATGAATAAGTGTGGATATCTGCTCCGCATGTCCTCCTCGGACTCCCAAGTCGCCTCCTCGACCGGTTGGCCCCGCCACTGGACCTTTATAGCAGAAATTTTCTTAGATCTCAACTGGCGGTCCTGTCTATCAACAACAGCAACTGGCTCCTCCTCGTAGCCCAACCTTTCATCCAACTGAATTGTACTGAAATCAGCAACGTGAAGGAAATCGGCGTGGTATCTCTGGAGCATGGATACGTGGAATACCGGATGGACTCCCGATAAGCTGGGAGGTAGGGCAAGCTCATAAGAAACCTCTCCAACTCGCCTTAATACCTCGAAAGGACCTATGAACCTCGGGCTTAGCTTGCCCTTCTTCCCGAATCTCATAATACCCTTCATCGGCGAAACCTTCAGCAAAACCTTATCTCCCTCCATAAATGACACATCACGTGCCCTCTGATCCGCGTAACTCCTCTTTCTGGACTGTGCTGTGCGGAGCCTCTCCTGAATTAACTTCACCTTCTCCATAGCATCTCTCAGCAGGTCTACACCATATAACTTAGCCTCACCAGGCTCAAACCACCCGATAGGAGAACGACATCGCCAACAATATAAAGCCTCAAATGGAGCCATCTCGATGCTGGACTGATAACTATTATTGTAAGCAAACTCGGCCAAAGGCAAGAACTGGTCCCACTGGCCTCCAAAGTCAAGCACACATTCTCTGAGCATGTCCTCCAATATCTGAACTGTACGCTCTGACTGACCATCAGTCTGTGGATGAAATGATGTGCTGAGATCAATCTGAGTGTCCATCTCTCTGTGCAATGCTCTCCAGAAGTGCGAGGTGAACTGAGGACCTCGATCTGATATAGTGGACACCGGTACACCGTGCAATCGGACTATCTCTCGAATGTAGATCTGGGCTAGCCTCTCAGAAGTATAGGTAGTGGCCACAGGAATGAAATGTGCCGATTTGGTCAACCTATCCACAATAACCCAAACCGCGACAACCTTCCGCAACGTCCGAGGCAACCCAACCACGAAGTCCATAGTAATGCGCTCCCACTTCCACTCAGGAATGGGCATCTGATGAAGTAGGATCCTGGCCTCTGGTGCTCATATTTAACCTGTTGGCAATTAAGACACCTAGCCACATACTCCACAATGTTCCTCTTCATCCGTCTCCACCACAAATGCTGCTTCAAATCAAGATACATCTTCGTAGCACCAGAATGAACATAATACCGCGAACTGTGTGCCTCCTCTAGAATCCTCTGCCTCAAGCCATCAACACTAGGAACACACAATCGACCCTGAAGTCTCAGAACACCATCCTCGCCAATAGTAACCTCCTTGGCACCACCCTGAACCACTGTCTCTCGTAGTTCTTCCAAACACGGATCATCGTACTGTCGAGCCTTGATCTCCCCCAATAATGAAGACTGAGCAACCACATGAGCTAGAACTCGACGAGGCTCTGAAAGATCTAATCTCACCAAGTGATTGGCCAAGCACTGAATGTCCAAGGCTAGAGGTCTCTCCTCTTCTGCAATATAGGCCAAACTACCCATACTCTCCGCCTTCCTACTCAAAGCATCTGCTACTACATTCGCCTTACCCGGATGATAGAGAATGGTGATGTCGTAATCCTTTAGTAACTCAAGCCACCTGCACTAACTCAAATTAAGATCCCTCTGCTTGAACAAGTGCTGCAAGATGCGGTGGTCTGTATAAACCTCACAAGAAACCCCATATAAGTAATTCCTCCAAATCTTAAGAGCATGAACAATCGCCGCCAACTCCAAATCGTGCACGAGGTAATTCTTCTCATGAACCTTCAGCTGGCGTGAAGCATAAGCAATAACTCTCCCTTCCTGCATTAATACACACCCCAAGCCAACGCGTGAAGCATCGCAATACACCATCGCCGGTGTTGTTTGTGAAGAAAAAAGAATGGTTCCATGCGCGTGTGCATTGGTTATCGACAATTGAACAAGGTTACGGTGAAGAAATGGTATCCTTTGCCCCGTATTGATGACTTGTTTGACCAGCTTCAGGGACCTAGAGTGTTCTCCAAGATTGACTTGAGGTCCATCTACCATCAGTTGAAGATTCGGGATTCTAACATTCCGAAGACTGCTTTCAGGTCCAGATATGGTCATTATGAGTTCCTGGTAATGTCATTTGGGCTGACCAATGCCCCAGCCGCGTTCATGCATTTGATGAACAACGTGTTTCAGCCTTACCTTGATTCTTTCGTCATTGTGTTCATTGATGACATCCTGGTATATTCTCGTAGCCAGGAGGAGCATGCTCAGCATTTGAGGGTTGTGTTGTATAGGTTGAGGGAGGAGAAGCTTTATGCAAAGTTCTCCAAGTGTGAGTTTTTGCTTGGTTCAGTAGCTTTATTGGGGCACGTGGTGTCTAGTGAGGGTATTCATGTTGATCCGAAGAAGATTGAGGCGGTGCAGATTTGGCCCAGACCGTCCTCAGCTACAGAGATTAGGAGTTTCCTTGGTTTGGCATGATATTATCGTCGCTTTGTAGAGGGGTTCTCTTCTATTGCTTCACCCTTGACCATATTGACCATGAAGGGTGCTCCATGCAGATGGTCCAATGAGTGTGAGGAGAGCTTTCAGAAGCTCAAGTCAGCATTGACCACAGCTCCAGTATTGGTGTTGCCTACTAGGTCGGGTTCTTATACAGTTTACTTTGATGCTTCTAGAGTTGGCTTGGGAGCGGTATTGATGCAGGACGGTAGGGTGATTGCCTACGCGTCTAGACAGTTGAAGGTGCACGAGAAGAATTATCCAGTGCAAGATCTTGAGTTAGCTTCCATTGTTCATGCCTTGAAGATTTGGCGCCATTATTTGTATGGGGTGCAGTGTGAGATTTGCACCGACCATCGTAGTTTGCAGTATCTGCTGAAGCAGAAGGACTTGAATTTGCGCCATATGAGATGGTTGGAGCTTCTAAAGGACTATGACCTCACCATTTTATATCATCCAGGGAAGGCCAATGTGGTAGTCGATGCCGTGAGACGCAGAGCATACAGTTTGGGAAGTCTAGCCTACCTTCCAGTAGTAGAGCGACCTTTAGCACTTGAGGTTCAGGCTTTAGCGGGTCAGTTGGTGAGATTGGATTTGTCAGAGCCTCCGCGGGTTTTAGCTAGTATGACTTCCAGGTCTTCTTTGTATGATCATATTAGAGCACGCCAGTATGCTGACCGACACTTGTTAGTACTTCAGGACAGGGTTCATCGAGGTGATGCCAGGGATGTGACTATTGGTGATGATGGGGTTATGAGGATGCAGGGTCGTATTTGCGTGCCCAATGTGGATGGTCTTCAAGAGTTGATATTAGTGGAGGCCCATAGCTCGCGGTATTCCATTCATCCGGGTGCCGCGAAGATGTATCAGGATCTGAGACAGCAGTATTGGTGGAGGCGGATGAAGAGAGATATTGTTGAGTATGTAGCACGGTGTCTCAACTGCCAGCAGGTCAAGTATGAGCACCAGAGACCTGGTGGATTGCTTCAGAGGTTAGATATTTCGAAGTGGAAGTGGGAGCGGATCACCATGGACTTTGTAGTTGGGCTTCCACGGACTTCGAGGGGATTTGATGTTATTTGGGTCATTGTGGTTTGACTGACTTAGTCCGCGCACTTTATTCCTATTGGTACCACTTATACTTCGGAGCGGTTAGCTGGTATCTACATCAGGAAGATTGTACGATTTCATGGAGTTCTGGTTTCTATCATTTCTGACAGAAGTACTCAGTTCACATCTCAGTTTTGGAAGTCCGTGCAGAGAGGTATGGGTACTCAGGTAGAGTTGAGCACAACATTTCATCCTCAGACCGACGGGCAGTCAGAGCGAACTATTCCAATTTTAGAGGACATGTTACGTGCCTGTGTGATTGATTTTTGGGGTTCATGGGACCAGTTTCTGTCACTCGCAGAGTTTGCTTCTAATAATAGCTACTAGTCCAGTATTCAGATGGCCCCGTTTGAGGCTTTATATGGTAGGAGGTGTAGATCTCCGGTTGGTTGGTTTGAGCCTAGTGAGGCTAGGCTATTGGGCACAGATTTGGTTCAAGATGCGTTGGAGAAGGTGAAGTTGATTCAGTAGCGACTTCATATGGCGCAGTCTAGGCAGAAGAGTTACGCGGACCAGAAGGTCCGGGATGTGTTTTTCATGGAGGGAGATAAAGTAATGTTGAACGTGTCACCCATGAAGAATGTTATGAGGTCCGGGAAGAGGGGAAAGTTGAGTCCCCGGTTTATTGGTCCTTTTGAGGTGCTTCAGAAGGTTGGAGAGGTGGCTTATAGACTTGCCTTGCACCCAGCTTGTCGAATGTTCATCCGGTATTCCATGTGTCGATGCTCCGGAGGTATGTTGGTGACTTGTCTCATGTTTTGGACTTCAGCACAGTTCAGCTCAAGGGTGATATGTCATATGAGGTTGAGCCAGTGGCTATATTGGCTCGTCAAGTCAGAATGTTGAGGTCAATGGACATAGTTTCAGTGAAGGTGCAGTGGAGAAGTCAGCCTGTGGAGGAGGCTACTTGGGAGACCGAGCGGGAGATGCAGAGAAGATATCCTCACTTGTTTGAGACTCCAGGTATGTTTCTAGACCCGTTCGAGGACGAACGTTTGTTTAAGAAGGGGAGAATGTAACGACCCGGTCGGTTGTTCCGTGGAATTTGAATTTCTATTACTATTTGTGCCTAATAATAGGTTGTTGGTTATACTGTTTATGATGTGTTAGAATCGGTTGGCTCGGGTTCAGAACGGGTGTAGTGAGAATGGAGGCACTTAGTCTCTAAATGTAGCTTTATAGTTGGAAAAGTCAACTAGGAGTTGACTTATTGGTAAACGACCTTGGAATGCGAATTTTATGGCTTGGATAGCTTCGTTAGGTGATTTGGGACTTAGGAGTGTGCTCGGAATATTTTTGTGATGTCCGGTGTAGAATTAGGCTTGAATTGGCGAAAGTTAGTTTTTGGTGATTTCCGGTCGGTAGTGGAAAATAGGCTATCGGGGTTGGAATGGAATTCTGACATTTGGAACAGGTTCTTAATGTCATTTTGGATATGTGTGCAAAAGTTCAGATCAATCGGAGGTGGGTTGGATGGTTTCGGCATCGTTGGTGGGAATTTAGGAATTTCGAAGTTAATAGGCTTGAATTTGACGTGATTGGTGCTTTGATATTATTTTGGTTGTTTTGAGGGTGCAACTAAGTTTGAATGATCATTTAGGATGTGTTGGTATGTTTGGCTGGGGTCCCGAGGGGCTCGGGGTTGATTTCGGATGGTGAACGGGGATTTTGGGCTTGGAAATATGCAGCTTCAGCTACCAGTGTTTCTGCTGCTGTCATTTCTTCACCTGCGGATGTTTGACCGCAGGGGCGAGCCGCAGGAATGGACATGTTGATCACAGGTGTGGGCACATGGGTCCTGGAGGAAAACCGCATGAGTGGTTGTTTAGGCGCATCTGCGGAGCCGCAGGTGCGATGCCTGGGTCGTAGGTGCGAAAATTGGCGGTTTAATGAAATTTCGCAGGTGCGGTCCTCCTGAGAGCAGGTGCGGACCGCAGGTGCGAGAGCAAGGGTCGGAGGTGCGAAAATCCTGGGCAGAAAGTATAAAAAGGGGACTTAGCGATTTTTACTTTTCTTTTCACCATTTTTGTTGCGGGTTCCAAGCTTTTTGAGGGTTTTTGAAAAGGAAAACGTTTGTTCTTCATTAAGGTAAGATTTTTGGGCTTATTAACTCGATTATATGTGATTAAGGACCTTATTATCAGTGTTTAATTGGGAAACATCAGTGGAAAAAGGGTAAACTAGGGCTTGAGTTTAAGAGACCTTCTAGGAGTGATTTGAGGGGTCATTTGGACTCCGATTTCAGAGTTCTTTATATGTACGGAATCGTGAGATGATGAGTATCATTTTGGTATAACGTTTTCCGAGTTCCGAGATGTGGGCCCAGGGTCGGGTTTTGGCTAATTTCGGGTTTTTGCTTAAAATTGATAAATTTTGATTGAATTTCATTCTGTGGCATATTATAATGGCATAAATCTGAATGTTGGTAGATTCGGAGCACTCGGAGGCTGAATTCAGAGGCAAGGGCACTGCGGAGTAGTATTTTAGCCGGTTTTGAGGTAAGTAACGTTTTCAAACTTGGAATTGAGGGTTCGAAACCCCAATTTATCTGGTATTTGATGTTAATTAAGGTGACGCACGTGCCAAGTGACGGGCATGCGGGAGTACACCTAATATTTGTGGCATGGCTCATCCCATGGAACTACCTAATTGTTATTTCAGGCTGATACTTGTATTGTAAAGGTTGTATTTACCCTGAACCTATTAGAAATCAGGTTAAATATAAATGTTAAGGCTTCACGCCAATATGTTCACGTACTCAGTCCTGTTATAGCATATGTTCCATGCCTCAGTTTCAGAAATTGTTAGTTTATTTATATGTTATCATTGTTTTGGGCTGATTCTTATATCTGTGAGCCTTGTGAGTGAGACTGGAAGGTATTGACTGAGTGAGGCCGATATCTTGGTATTGAGACAGTTATGAGATCGGACTGCACACCGCAGCGATCCTTGAATTATGCCTTCGTTGGCTTGATATAGCGCTTGGGCTTATAGGAACCCCTCTGGATTCTTTACACCCCCAGTGAGCACACATATATTGAGGGATGGAACTTCCCTGGGTATGGATCTTGTCTGAAGTTATTGATATATTGAGGGATGGATCATCCCTAGACGTGGATCTTGTCCGAAGTTATTAATATCTTGAGGGATGGATCTTGTCCGAGTGATATGTTCTGGAGATGGATCTTCTCCGTGGGGCTCGACTGGCCTTTTCCTCAGTACTAGGTGACTACGTCACTTGTGTTTATGTATAATACGGGATGGACTTTCCCTGGGCCTGAAGGCCAATTCTAATACTGAGTGGACTTCTTTGTGAGGGTTTGGGATACTGTGTACATATCATTTCTGATTCCTTATGATCATATGCTGGTATGTAGATTGTACAGACATAATTGGTGTATCTTTGTTTATTTTCCGTTATATTACTGTCATGTCCAAGTTTATATATTGTTGTTCGTGAATATCGGAGGTTTAGTCCGTCACTACCTCTCAGCCCATAGTTTGGGTTCGTTACTTTTGAGTTGGTGTACTCACGTTACCCCCTGCACCTTGTGTGAAGATCCAGGTACATCGAGACCTGGCTCTGGTCATTGAGTAGCTGACAGTTTCCATCAGAGTTGTCGAGGTAGCAGCTGGAGACCGTGATCTCGTCATCTCTTTCCTATTCTACCTGTCATTATTTACTTTTAAGACTATGTTGGCCATTCCTCTTTTATTTTACATTATTTTTTAGCAGCTCATGACTGTGTGACACTGGAGCCGGGATTTGTAGGATTTAAGTTTTGGTTTCATAGATTGTTTCAACTTCAGATTTATTATTGTTATTATCTTCAGACTTGTTAAAAATAATATTTTCTCTGGTAATCGAATCTAGATTAGTTACAAATAGAAGGCTGGCCTGGTTCCACGACAGGCGCCATCACGACTCCGAAATTGGGTAGTGACAATAATGTTCATCATGGGATATCAACA
Organism: Nicotiana undulata; assembly: GCA_005239495.1. Taxonomy (NCBI): domain Eukaryota; kingdom Viridiplantae; phylum Streptophyta; class Magnoliopsida; order Solanales; family Solanaceae; genus Nicotiana; species Nicotiana undulata. The sequence goes on along the minus strand of ML252471.1, from coordinate 9,217 downwards.
CATAATGATTTGTAAGTTAAGTGATAAATCTATATGTAAGTTTGGATCAATTTGAGTAACTCATTATTTTATTGGTTGTGCAGTGAAAACGAGCAACTTGAAGGTCATGCCCTTACTCAATTGCCCGAAGAAAACATATTTAATCTTGGTCTGGCAGATGTACAGAGTTAGGTTGAGAATAGTGATTATGAAAACAATGGTGATGAGCCTGGAGATGACATACCCTTCCCTAATAAGGGTGATGATGAGGAAGAAGAGAATGTTGAACCTGATTTGATGAGGGAGCATGCTCTACCACCCGTTAGACCAAGAATGTACGAGTCCCACATACCGTTTCATTCAAGGGAGATTCCCTACCTTGATCATTTGCCAAGTATGCCAGATGTGGATGCCCTCACAAGGGATCTTGAAGAAATTCGGACAGTAATGTAATATGAATCTAGAGAAACGGTATTGTCAAAGGGCATGCTTTTTCCTGATAAAGCGTGCCTCAGCTGGGCGGTGCGAATGTACAACATAAAAGAGTGTCGTGAGATCGTGGTTCATGAGTCATCTCCATATATACAAGGTTATTTGCCATAGATGGTTTACGGGTTGTAATTGGATGTTGCGCACGAGGAAGACGAAATGTGGGTTGTGGGTAAATACATTGGCACTCATAATTGTGAAATGGACACATTCAGTGGGATACTTGAATGTTGACTTGATTTCTCTTGTCTTAATTCCACACATTGAAGCGTCCATAAGGTACAAAATCAAAGAGTGTATAATATTGGTCCACCAAGAATATGGGTGTACCATTACCAAAAGAAAGGCATTTCTCGGGTGTAAACGTGTGTTTGAAATTATTTATGGTAACTGGGATAAGTCCTTTGCATCTCTACCCAGGTACATGGCCGCATTGCAACACTTTAACCGCGGGACTGTTGTTGAATGGAAGCTTGAGTATAGTCCGGGAATACCAGAACATATATTCAGATATGTGTTCTAGGCACTTAAACCAGCAATTGATGGTTTTGTGCATTATCGGCCGGTAATATCTATAGACGGCACTCATGTCTATGCAAAGTATGATATTAAGTTGTTAATCGTCGTTGCAGTAGATTCTAATGGAGGTATATTTCTCGTAGCTTTTTCTATTTGTGATAATGAAAGCCAAGAGACGTGGACACTTTTTTTGAACCACTTGAAGGAGCACCTTGTCAGACAGCATTTAGGTATTTGTCTATATCTGATCGGCATGGTAGTATTTTAAGTTCTGTACAGAATTTGCATGCATGGAAAGAATCATATGTCTACCATTGTTACTGTGTTAGGCCCCTGAAGTCCAATTTCCATAAGGCATATCCCATCAAGGATTTGCATCATTAATGTGGATGGCTGCAATAGATCACCAAGAGTGTAAATTTAGGAGGCAAATGGAATTGATAAGGCAGGAAGACCAATGAGCCTATCGTTGGTTGATGCGACATGAGCTTGACAAGTGGACTTTGCATGCGGATGGTGGCAGAAGATGGGGGAATTCTGACTACAAATGTGTGAGACTCTTTCAATGGGTTATTGAAGTCTGCACGTGAAATGCCTGTCACTGCCATGATGCGGATGTCATTCAAGAAGGTGGCGGAGAGGTTTGTTGAAAAGGCTAGAGTTTCATCGTCATTGATAGAAAGGGGTGTTGAATTTATGCCAATACCAATGAAAAGATTTGAGAAATAGAGGAAGCGAGCACATTGGCATTCATTTTTGTAGTATTGCAATGAGCGAAATATTTTTGAAGTTTGCACTGCTATCCATCACAACCGGGGGAATAATACACACACTGTCAATGAATCCAGAAGGTTATGCTCCTATGGAAAATGGTCCATCTATCACATAACGTGATCACATGCCATGAAGTGATTTCAACATATGGGTTTCGCGGCAACGAGGTACGTTGCTAAAGAATATAGTGTTGTTGCATACTTATACACCTATAGTGGAGAATTGAAGCCAGTGGGTGTTGGGCATTATTGGCCACCGGAACCATTTAAAATGGTATGTAACAAGGAGTATTTTCGTCAATGATAAGTGCAAAAAAGAGCGCATATACGAAACCAAATGGCTGTTGGTGATTCCGTTTATGCCCGTAAATGCGGCATATGTTCGCAAACAGGACACGACCGTCATAAATGTCCTTCAGCTGGTTTGGGTAGCGGTGGTAATTCAGCTCCTGGTGGAAGTTCATCCAATGTGCCCAATTATGAAGGATACACGTAGTGTTTTGTTCTAGTAATTTGTTGTAACAAGTGTATGTGCATGTTCATCTTGCAGAATGTATGAAATAAAATTATGTTTCCATTGGTGTTAAGTCTTATTGATATTTAGCATTAATACTTCAGTACAACAATTTAACATACACCCCAAGAAAAATAAACAATTGCCATTCACCATTATCGTCGATGTCTGGCACTATTTCATTGTCAGTGTCTTCATCTTCTTCGTCAACATCGTGTACGCACCCTTCGGGACCGAGGGCATCGTAATCTATGCCCCAATTGACACATATTTCTCATATTTCATCGCTATCATCAATAATACCACTTGCTTGATTTCTACAACAATATGGGAATCCAACGTCCAATGTCTGTGGTAGAAACTTAGGTAGTCCCTCCCACTCAACAAATGTTGAGAAAACAGGATAATCATCGTCTCTATGCAATTTTTCATTTTCTAATAAATCCTAATATTGATCCTCTGTTCCTCCTAGGAAGTTAGTATCATCCATTGCATGATGAACAACTGGTGCCTTTTCCATCTCTAGAATCTTCTTCATCAAATGCCGAATCACTTCTGGTTCATCTTTGTGTGTGTTTGTTAGGAAGGTTAGAGACAGTGCTTGTGGCACAACAAGCACATGCCAACGACATAGTGCTTCATAATCACATCGTTTTGAATAAAGGGGAACCCACTGTAGTTTTTCGCCCCAAATTCGCATACCTTCAGGCTTTGTAGGATGCGCTTCGCACTCAATAATGTGTCCTACAACTTTGAGATCAGTGTGTATATTAATAGGCTTATTTTCCAAGGGATGCAGAACACCATACCTCTTTTCATCAACCAAGTCAGTATAGCAACCTAGCATTTTTTTCAAGGTAGGGATTGATAGTGTTAAGACGTGTTCCATGGGGATCTGTTGAACTACCTTCCCCTTCTGCCTCCTTTTGAACCACTTATTAAATGTTAGTGACATTTTTTAAATGGATGTTAATATTTCTTCAAATGGTCTTTGAATACAGATGTATTGGTCCGGTTTAAGAAGTTGTCTTATACCCCCAAAGAACCATTATCTAGCAAAATATAGCGTGACACCAATATGCCTTATGTGTATTGTCTTGTCGAGCTGAAAATGATGTCGTTCTGGAAAAGCGGTCTTGTACCTAAAGAATCATTATCACGCGAAGCATAACGCAGCACCAATATGTGTTATGTGTATTGTCTTGTCGAGCTGAAAAAGCTGCCATTCTGGAAAAGTTGTCTTGTACCCTAAAGAATCATTATCACGCGAATCATAGCGCGACACCAATATGCGTTATGTGTATTGTCTTGTCGAGCGAAAAAACCTGCCGTTCTGGAAAATCTGTATTGTACCCTAAAGAATCATTATCACGCGCAGCATAGCGCACCACCAATATGCGTTATGTGTTTTATCTTGCCTATAAAAGCCTAGCGCATTTTAGTTAGTATTTGCGCTTAATCAAAACAAATAGAAAAACTTTACATAAATGTTTCATTTTTTTTTGCATTAAGAAATGTTTGGACGTGTCACGACCCAAAATCCTTCTGAAGGAGTCGTGTAGGCACCTAGTCTCTAAGACTAGGTAAGCCTAACACTAACAGAAATAATGAAAATATTTACAAACTTCGAACAATTCCGAAATAGAAATCTCTAAAAAATTTATAATCCCAAAACTGGTAGTACAAGTCATAAGCCTTTCTATAAGTGGTTGTACAAAATGAATACATCATTGCTACAGAACAAAAGGAAACAATAGAAATAAGTTCAATAGAAGGTGACTCCGAGACCTGCGATCGCAACAACAAGTTTACCATGAGTCTCCACAGCAATGATCCGCACAGCTACTAACGATCAAATACCTGGATTTGTACAAAAATGTATAGAAGTGTAGTATGAGCACACCACAGCGGTACCCAGTAAGTATCAAGACTAACCTCAGTAGAGTAGTGACGAGAAATAGTCAAGACACATATTGGTCAAATAGATTGAAAAGGATAAGATAATAACTACCAAGAAAAGATAACAATAATGTCAATAGCAGGGAGAGATCAAACTACAAACAATAGAGACAATAAAAGAAAAATAGGATGGTAACGAAATATAACCAAGTAAATTAATGTTTACCGTGAAAATGGTAATTACAATTATATTTAGTTATGTGGTTCTAAAAATACATGATTTGTCTTAATACCGGTGATTGAACGGTTTTAGCTAAATGTGTTGGGATAGAACAGTGAGAAACGATTAAAAAGATAAAGGAAAGCAAACCAGAATGTCTTAAGTCGAAGGCTCGACGTCGTCCTCAGGGGTCCCTAGGACAGAGATTCGGACCTGGATCGAATGGTCGACTGAGCTATAACGGGCTTATAGGCATTGAGATACACTATTTATGATCAATGGTAGGTTATAAATGAAGAACAAGTAAAAGAAAGTAATAAATGCAAGTAAATGAGCTAATAAAGAGGAGTAGAGGATGTTTGATAAATTAAAGCAGAGAATGTTCTTGTGTCTTGCGTTCGATGTATTGTGTGTTTACAATGTGACAAGAGTTCCCTTTATATAGTAGGGAGGATCCAAACATACTACATCAGCATTTATTACAAAGATTTCGATTGATTCAGCTAGTTGATGCCCAAGTACGGAATTGTACTTCATTACAGGGTTGCCTGCCTTGATCCCCGTGCTGTTTCCTACGTTGTTTTCGGACATGTGTCCCCCTGGGTCGAATTACATGAGCATCCGAGGTCGGTTTTTGGGCCACACTTTGAATTCCGCGTGAATCGACCACCATAAGATTTTAACCGTATATAATTAACACCAATATGGCTGGAACACAGACAAGTAAAAATGTGCTCAAATGAAGAAGGTGATGTTAACTCAATCAATCACACCATTTCTAATGCACAATCCCGACCATCTCAATCCTCGGTGTCTCATATCATAAATCTCAATTTCCAAACCCTTAGCACACATGGAACCTTGTGCCCACATATTTCAATCTCACTTTGCACATCAAAATCCACGTACTACCCAGAACATAATGTCCGCAACCAATGCAATTAAGATGCCCAAGGAGTCTCGTTTATATAACATAAAATAAGTTTTTAGTTTCTAAACTAATTAGGAAACCAGCGAGGAAAGAGGAAGTTATTTTTTTGAAATCATTTGAATGAAGAAAATACCCTTTTCAAATAAAATACAACATCAAATAAGCGATTGCCTTTAATATAGGATTTATTAAATTAAAACTTAATATAAATTCCTTTATAAGTAAGATCAAATCTCAAACGGGTTAAGAAAATTTAATTGAGAAACTAATTGAAATAAAATATAAAAATTATTGGAATTTGAATTATTGAAATATATATGCAAGTTCAAATTTAAAAGGTCATACAAAGTAGCGCAATACTAATTCCTTTATCTTAAATCACTATATTACTAACAACTTAGTAGGATAGGAGGAAATGATTCAACGTAGTAAATTTACTTTGAAAAATAATTCACTAGAGTAATAGTTTCAGGAAAAGAATTCAAGGAACAACGGCAAGTCAATAACTCAATGTTAATAACCCGATCCTCAAAGCTCAGTGGAACCCAAAATACAATAACAGTAAATAATATTTAATATGTTGCGACGCGCAACCTGATCCCACCAGTCCTCCCTTATTTCTCCTCAATATATCACCCTTATTCCTTCTGTTGCGGCGTGCAACCCGATCCCACCTGTCCACCCTTATTACTCTTGTTGCGGCGCGCAACCCGATCCCACCAAACATTAGTTTAAATCAACAACAACAACCAATCCAACTCAATTACCAGAATTTATACTACCAAGAGTATGAGTACACGACAACAAGAGAATCACAAAAAAATCAAAGGAATACAACAACCTTCACAAGGACAACGAGGCAGGTAAGGCACGTGATAACTTCACCGGCAACCACAACAATTGAACATGTAGCATATTTGCACAGAGTAATAGGGGAACTCACAATTAAGAAGTATGAAAACATTAAGGAAGGCAATCACTTCAATTAAGGTAAATAAGGGCCAAATAACAAGTAAGAGTTAGAGAAAAGCTAACAACATGTATAGAGCATGTAGAGGTAAAACAATAAGATAGGAAACCCAATTATATCAGAAAACTTCTCACTTAATGAACATAAGGACCTAAGAACCCTACAGGCAAATGTTCCACAAATAAGACCAGGAACGCACTCGTCACCTCGCATGCACGGGCTACAATTAACAAAGAGGACTCAAATCCTAAGGGGAAGTCCCCCACACAAGGTTAGGCAAGATACTTACCTCAATAGCGTAAAATCCTACTCCGGGATGACCTCGTCTCTGGACTCGGTCTTCAAAAGCCCTGAATCTAACCATAATCATATTAATACCATCAATATAGGCTAACAAATCGAGTTTCACAATAAAAACTACAAGATATGCCAAAAATTCGAAATCGGCCAAAACACGACACCCGGGTCACGTCTCGAAACCAGTCAAAAATGATAGAATTAGAAACCTCGTTCTCTGCCGTGTCTAACCATATAAAACTTATCACAATAGGACTCCATTTGGTCCCTCAAATCCCCACCTCAAACTCTCCAAAACTCAAGCACTAACTCCCTCAAATTCACTTTGAAATCATCAATCAAATCCCAAAAACGAAGATGGATTCATGAAATATAACCAAAACCGAGTAGAGAACACTTACCCAAATCTATATGGTGAAAATCGCCTCCAAAATCGCCCCAATCCGAGCTCCCCAACTCAAAATATGACCGAATCAACAGACCCTTATTTTATATATTTTTCTGCCAGCTATTCTGCCTCGTTTCTCGTGCCAAACAATCTCTAAACTCACTTTTTATGTCTCCAATGTATTCCTTGTGAACTTCTAGTCAAGTTGGGATTTTGAGTCACTCAATTTGACCTTATAATGAAGGAGATATGTTGGTTTCAATATTTGCAAATAGTGCAGATTTTTAAATACATCATCAGTAGCAATTTCGTAATTAATCTGAAAAAATCTGGTAACCTAGTTCATCGTAAAATGACCATAAAATCCTCATACAATGTTCAAATTTGACGATTGTTTTGCTACGGGACCGTAATTACGATACGGACATAATGCTTCAATCAAAAAAAGATATCAGAGCTCATTTGTTCAATATGATATCATTTATGCTTGAAAAACGACGCCGAAACATATCAAATCAACTCAGAATGAACTCAAATTTTGCACACAAGTCCTAATACATCATACGAATCTACTTGTTCCCCCAAACTATCGAGCAAAGTGCAAATTCTTAAAATGTCCGGTCGAGTCGTTATAGGACGTGATGACATACCAAGGTGTTATTGTGGCAAACGTGCGATTTTGAAGCCATGTTGGTCAAATAGTAATGTGGGGCGCAGATATCTGGATATGTCAACAACTTGTAAGTTATTGTTTTGGAAAAAATATTTTTTAATATTATTTATACTAAATGTTAACTAATAGTGTTGTGTTATAATCCACATTGGTAGGACGAAAATCCATATACATGTGAAGAATGGTATGATGAACCCGTTAACCAGGAATAATATAAATCATGTTTGCAGTATGTTTGAAATATGACCGGTGAATACGAACTCCAGATCTTTAAACTACAACAACAACTTGCGGCAGTGCAGGAGAAACTAAAAGAGGCGAAAGAAGAAAAAAATAGGTTGGAAGAGAAATTTAAGTGGTTGAAGCAGAGAATAATGAGCGATAGTGACTAAACAAACACATGGATGTGTTGAGTGTATTATTTTATCTCCACAATACCCATGGTACGAAGGATGTGATGACACTCCTCAAGAAAACCTAGAGCGTCATCTGAAGCTAAACCGCTGAACTCAGGTGGGTGGTACTTCTTGTACCTCTCAAGACGGAGCTGCTCGGACTCAGATGCAGCTGCCCTGGCCTCAGGCTGAACTGGAGCTGCTGGAGGCATAGGAATATACTCGGGGACCTGCCCCATGTGAACCCTCT
>MDKH01066801.1:0-20252 GCA_005239495.1 Nicotiana undulata | reverse complement strand
CCCCCCCCCCCCCCCCCCCGGGAAAGTTTAGGAGATTTTGGGTCGAATCGCCCGAATTCATGGCGTGGACTATAGCACACGAAAATCTGTGAATCGTCTTGAATTACTATTTTATGGCCCTAAAATGACAAAAAATGAGGAACGGTCATGGCGAAATGATGACTATTGTTTGTTAGATTATTTTTATGGGCCTACAAAATTTTAGGAGATTCGGGGTTGGTCGCCGGAATTCATGTAGATGGTGTGGACTACAACATACGAAAATGAGATTCGAGGGCGGTCGCCCGAATTGATGCACATGGTGTGGACGATAGCACATGAAAAACTGGAAATCATCTTGATTTTCTATTTAATGGCCCTAAAACACCAAACAACGAGTAACGGTCAAGGCGAAGTGACGACTAATGTTCATTAGGTCATTTTTTACGGTCCCGCAAAATTTTAGGAGATTCAGGAGACCCGTATTCATGCCGATGACGCGGACTATATCACACAAAAATGTGTGAATCATCATAAATTCTTGCTTTATTGCTCTAAAATGCCGAAAAGAGATATGGTCATAGTGATACAATGATTGTTCTTCATTAGGTAGTTTCTAATGGGCCCGAAAATTTGAGATGATTCAGGGCCAGTCGCCGAATTCATGCAGATGGCGTGGACTATAACACACAAAAATTTGGGGAATCGTCTAGAATTCTTGTTTTATGGCTTTAAAACACCAAAAAAGAGGAACAATCATGGCGAAGCGATGACTATTATTCCTTAGATCATTTTTTATGGGTCCCCAAAATTTTAGGATATTCAGGGCGGGTTGCCTTAATTCATGCAGATGGAGAGCACACAAAAATCTCGGAATCGTCTTGAATTTTCTGTTTTATGGCCCTAAAACACAAAAAAAAAAGAAAAAGAAATGGTCATGGCAAATAGATAACTATTGTTCATTAGGTCATTTTTTATGGACCTGAATTTTTTTAAGAGATTTGGGACTAGTCTCCCAAATTCGTGCAGATGGCTTGAACTATGGCACATGAAAATATAGGAATCATCTTGAATTCTTATTTTATGGCCATAAAATGCCAAAACATTAGGAACGGTCATGGAGAAACGATGATTACTGTTCATTATGTCATTTTTTATGACCCCGCATAATTTTAGGAAATTCGATACCGATCGCCCGAATTCATACATATGGCGTGGATTATTGCACATGAAAATTTAGGAATCGTCAATCCCTGTTTTATGGAGCTAAAATGCCAAAAAATGAGGAACAATCATGGCGAAGTGATGAATATTATTCATTAGGCTATTTTTTATGGGCACACAAAATGTAGGAGATTTGGGGTCAGTCACCCGAATTCATGTAGATGGCGTGAACTATAACACATGAAAATCTGGGAATCGTCCTGAATTCCTGTTTTATGGCTCTAAAATGCTAAAAACGAGGAACGATCATGGAGAAGCAATGACTATGGTTCATTAGGTCATTTCTATGGGCCTACAAAATTTTAGAAATTCGGGACCGATCTCCCTAATTGATGTAGATGGCGTGGACTATAGCACACGAAAATCATAAAATCGCCCTGAATTCCTATTTTATGGCACTAAAACGCCAAAAAATGAGAAACAATATGGCAAAGCAATGACTATTGTTCATTAGGTTGTTTTTGCTGGGCCCGCAAAATATTAGGAGATTCGGGGCCTGATCTCCCAGATTCATGTAGATGGCGTGGAATATAATACACGAAAATCTAGGAATCGTCCTAAATTCCTGCTTTATGGCCCTATAATGCCAAACATGAGGAACGATCGTGGAGACAATGATTATATTTCATTAGATCATTTTTTATGGGCCACAAAATTTTAGAAGATTCATGATCAGTTGCCCGAGTTCATGCAGATGGCGTGGACTATAGCACATGAAAATCAAGAAATCGTCCGAAATTCCTGTTTTATGGACCTAAAAAGCCAAAAAACGAGAAACGGTCATGGCGAAGCAATGACTATTATTCATTTTGTAGTTTTTGATGAGCCTGCAATATTTTAGGAGATTTATTCAGGGCCGATCGACAGAATTCATGCAGATCGCATGGACTATAGCACACGATAATCTAGAAATCGTCATGAATTCCTATTTTATGGCTATAGACGCCAAAAAATGAGAAAAGTTTGTGGCGAGGCGATGACATTAGTTTATTATGTTATTTTTGATGGTCCCGCAAAATTTTAAGAGATTCGAGCCAGTCGCCTGAATTAATGTAGATGACGTGGGCCTAGTGCACGAAAATTTGGAATTATCCGGAATTCCTGTTTTATTTCCCTAAAACGCCAAAAAATGAGGAGATTATGGAGAAAAAATGACTATTGCATTAGGTCATTTTTAGTGCCTCCAAAATTTTAGGAGATTACGGGCCGATGGCCTAATTCATGTAAACTGTGTGAAGTATAGCACACGAATCATTGAAACATCATGAATTCCTATTTTAAAGCCCTAAAACACAACAAAATGAGAAACGGTCATGGATAAGGATGAATATTGTTCGTTAGGTCATTTCTTATGGACTTGAAATATTTTAGGAGATTCAGAGTCGGTCGCTTGAATTCATGAAGATGGCATGGACTAGCGCACGAAAATTTGTGAATCATCCTGAATTTATATTTTATAGCCCTAAAATGCCAAAAAATGATGAACAATCATGGCGAAACGATGATTATTGTTCATTAGGTCATATTTATGGGTCCACAAAGTTTTAGGAGATTTAGGGTCGGCCACCCCAATTGATCCAGATGGTGTGGTTTATAGCACACAAAAATTTGGGAATTGGTTTGAATCCTGTTTATGACCATAAAACGCCAAAACAATGAGGAACAATCAAGGTAAAGTGATGACTATTGTTCATCAGGTCATTTTTATGGGCCTACAAAATCTTAAGAGATTCGAGGTCGATCATCTGAATTCACGCAGATGGCATGGACTATAGCAAATGAAAATCTAGGAATCGTCTTGAATTCCTGTGTTATGGCCCAAAAATACCAAAAAAATGAGGAACATTCATTGCGGAGTAGCGGCTATTGTTTATTAGGTCATTTTTAATGGTCCCGCAAAATTTTAGGAGATTCAGTGCCGGACGCTCAAATTCATGCAGATGGCGTAGACTATAGCACACGAAATCTAGGAATCGTCCTGAATTCCTATTTTATGGACCTAAAACTAGGAACGGTTATGGTGGTGCGATAACTATTTTTCATTAGGTGGTTTTTTATGGGCCCGCAAAAATTTAGGAGATTCGAGACCGGTTGTCCGAATACATGAAGATAGCGTGGACTATAGCACACGAAAATCTGAAAATCGTCATGAATTCTTGTTTTATGGCCATAAAATGCCAAAAAATGAGGAATGGTCAAGGAGAAGAGACAATGATTGATCATTAGATCTTTTATATGGGCCCACAGAACTTTAAGAGATTCGGAGCCGGTCGCCTGAATTCATGTCGTGGCATGGACTATAGCACATGAAAATAAGGGAATTATCCTAAATTCCTGTTTTAAGGCCCTCAAACACCAAAAATGAGGAACAGTCACGGTGAAGTAATGACTATTATTCGTTAGGTCATTTTTATGGGCCCGCAAAGTTTTAGGAGATTCAGGGCCAGTTGCCGAATTGATGCAAATGACGTGTACTATGCGCATGAAAATTTGAGAATCGTCCTAAATCTCTATTTTATGGCTCTAAAATGCAGAAAATGAGAAACAATCATAGAAAAGCAATGACTATTATTTATTAGGTCATTTTTATGGCCCACAAAATCTAAAAGATTCAGGCATGTCGCTCGAATTCATACCGGTGATGTGGACTACAACACAAATTTTTTCTGAGAATTGTCCTGAACTCCTGTTTTATGTCCCTAAAGTGCTAAAAATATGGAATGGTCATAGAGAAACATGACTATTGCTCATAAGGTCATTTTTATGGGCCTGTAAAATTTTAGGAGATTCGGGATTGGTCGCCTGAATTCATGCAAATAGCATGGACTGTAGCACACAAAAATCTTGGAATCGTCTTAAATTTCTATTTTATAGCCTAAAACGTCAAAAAATAAGGGACGTCATGGCGAAGTTTTTGATGAGCCCGTAATATCTTAGGAGATTCGGGGCCGATCTCCCTAATTCATGCAGACGTCATAGACTATATCACATGAAAATATTGGAATCGTCCTGAATTCTTGGTTTATTGACTTAAAATGCAAAAAATGAGGAACGGTCATGGCGAAGCGATGATTATTGTTCATTAGGTCAATTTTTATGGGGTCACAAAATTTTCGAAGACACGGGTAGGTTGCCCAAATTTATGCAGATGACGTGGACTATATTACATGAAAATCAGGGAGTCATCCTGAATTTCTATTTTATGGTCCTACAATGCCAAAAAATGAGGTGCGGTCATAGCGAAGCGATAACTATTGTTCATTAGGTCATTTTTTCCGAGAGATTCAGGATGGTCACCCGAATTCTTGAAGATGGCAAAAAGTTGTAAATCGTCCTGAATTCCTGTTTTATACCTTAAAACGCTAAAAAACGAGATCCGGACATGGCAAAGCGATAACTATTAGGTCGTTTTAGATGGGGCCGTAAAATTTTAGGAGATTCAGGTCCGTTCGCCCGAATTCATGCAGATGGCATGTACTATAGCACAAGAAAATCTGGGAAGCGTCCTAAATTCCTGTTTTATGGCCCTAAAATGCCTAAAACGAGGAGCGGTCATGGGGAAATGGCTATTATTCATTAGGACGCTTTTTATGGGCCCGTAAAATTTTAGGAGATTCAAGGTTGGTCGCCAAAATTCATGCAGATGGCGTGGACTATAGCACAAAAAATCTGGGAATCATCCTGAATTTATGTTTTATGGCCCTAAATGCTAAAAACAAGCAACGGTCATGGAGAAATGATGGTTTCATTAGGTCCTTTTTTCTATGGGCCCGTAAAATTTTTGGAGATTCAGGGTCGATTGCCCAAATTCATGCATATGACATAGACTATATCACAAGAAAATCTTGGAATCGTCTTGAATTCCTACTTTATGGCTCTAAAACGCCAAAAACAAGGAAAGGACATGGAGAAGAGATGACTATTGTTCATTAGGTTGTTTTTTATGGGACCGTAATATTTTAGGAGATCCTGGTCGATAGACCAAATTTATGCAGATGGCGTAGACTATAGCACCAGAAAATCTTGGAGTCGTCCAGAATTCCCGCTTTATGGTCCTAAAATGCTAAAAATGAGGAACGATCATGCCGAAGCGATGATCATTATTCATCGGATCATTTTTTATGAGCCCGCAAAATTTTTGAAGACTCGGGATTGGTTGTCCGATTTCATGCAGATAGTGTGGACTATAGTACACGAAAATCTGGAATTATCCTTCCTGTTTTATGGCCCTAAAATACCAAAAAATGGGGAACGAGCATGGAGAAGTGATGACTTTTATTATTAGATAATTGTTTATGGGCATGTAATGGAGATGCAGGGCCGGTCGTCCAAATTCATGCAGATGGCGTGGACTATAACACACAAAAATCTGAAAATCAACCTAAATTCCTTGTTTATGGCCTTAAAACGCCAAAAAACGAGGTCATTTTTATGGTCCCGAATTTATGCAGATACGTAGATTATAACACACAAAAATCTGGCAATCGTCATGAATTCCCGTTTTATGGACCTAAACACCAAAAAATAAGGAATGGTCATAGCGAAACAATTACTATTGTTCATTATGTCATTTTTATGGGCTCACAAAATTTTAGGAGATTCGAGGCCGGTTACCCGAAGTCATGAAAATAGAGTAGACTATAGCACATGAAAATTTAGGAATCATACTTAATTCCTTTTTTATGGCCCTAAAACGCCAAAAATGAGGTACGATCATGGTAAAGGGATAGCTATTGTTCATTAGGTCGTCTTTCATTGTCCCACAAAATTTAAGGAGATTATGGCACACAAAAATCTGGGAATCGTCTTGAATTCCTAAAACGCCAAAATATGAGGATCGATCATGTCGAAGTGATGACTATTTTTCATCAGGTCCTTTTTTATGGGCTCGCAATAACATAGGAGATTCGGGGCCGGTCGCCCGAATTCATATAGATGCCATGGACTATAGCACATAAAAATCTGGGTATCGTCATGAATTCTTGTTTTATGGCCCTAAAATTCCAAAAAATGAGAAATTATCATGGCTAAGCGATGTCTATTGTTCATTAGGCTTTTTATGGGCCCACTAAATTTTAGGAAATTCAGGGTATGTCTCCAAAGTTCCTGCAGATGGCATGGACTATAGCACACTCAAATCTGGGAATCGTCCTGAATTCTTTTTTATGGCCCTAAAATGCTAAAAACAAGCAGCGATCATGGAGAAACGATGACTATTGTTCATTAGCTCATTTTTTATGGGCATGTAAAATTTTAGGAGATTCAGGGCCGATTTCCCAAATTCATGCAGATGACATAGATTATATCACTGAAAAATCTTGGAAGTGTCCTGAATTCCTGTTGTATGGCATAAAATGCCAAAAAAATAAGGAAAGGACATGGAGAAGAGTTGATTATTGTTCATTATGTCGTTTTTGATGGGATCGTAACAATTAGGAGATCTGGGCCGTTCGCCCGAATTCATGCAGATGGCAAAGACTATAACACTGAAAAATCTTCGAATCGTCCTGAATTCCTGCTTTGTGGCCATAAAATGCCAAAATGAGGAACGGTCATGGTGAAGCAATAATTATTGTTCATAATGTCATTTTTTATGGGCCAACCAAATTTTCAAAGACTCAGTGGTGGTTGTCTGAATGCATGCAGCTGGCATGGATTATTAACATACAAATATTTGGAAATCTTCTCGAATTCCTGTTTTATGGCCCTAATACGCCAAAAAATGAGGAACATTCGTGGCAAAGAAATGACTACTATTCATTAGGTCATTTTTTTATGTGACTGAATTCATACATATGGCCTGGATTATAGCACACCAAATCTGGGAATCGTCCTGAATTCCTGTTTTATGGCCCTAAGACGTCAAAAAATAAGGAACGGTCATAGTGAACAATGACTATTGTTCATTTGGTCGTTTCATATGGACAAGAATGTTTTTAGGAGATTCGAGAACGGTAACCCGAAGTGATGAATGCGGCGTGGATTATAGCACTTGAAAATCTTGGAATCATCCTAAATTCCTTTTTTAATGGCCCTAAAACATCAAAAAATGAGGAACGGTTATGGTGAAGAGATAACTATTGTTCATTAGGTCGTTTTTAAAACCCCGTAAACTTTTAGGAGATTAAGGGTCGGTTGCCCGAGTTTATGTAGATGTAATAGATTATGGCACACGAAAATCTGGGAATCGTCTTGAATTCTTGTTTTATGGCCCTAAAGCGCCAAAACATGATGATCGTTCATGGCGAAGCGATGGCTAATTTTCATCGGATCATTTTTTATGGGCCCGCAATATCTTAGGATATTCGGGGTCGGTCATCCGAATTCATGTGGATGACATGGACTATAGCACACAAAAATTTAGGTATCGTCATGAATTCCTGTTTTATGGTCCTAAAATGCCAAAACGAGGAATTGTCATGGCTAAGCGATGACTATTGTTCATTTGTTCACTTTTTCTAGGCTCGTAAAATTTTACGAGATTTGGAGTCGGTCAAACAAATTCATGTTGATGGTGGGACTATAGCACATGAAAATTTGAGAATCGTCCTGAATTCTTACTTTATGGCCCTAGAATGCCAAAAAATGAGGAACAGCCATAGTGAAGCCATGATTATCACTAATAGGTCATTTTATGGGCACACAAAACTTTAGGTTATTCGGGGTTAGTCTCCCAAATTCATGCAGATGGCGAGGACTATAGCACACGAAAATATGAAATCCTCCTAAATTCCTATTTTGTGGTCCTAAAATGCCAAAAAAGGAGGAACAGTCATGATTAAGCGATGACTATTTTTCATTAAATAATTTTTTATGGGCATGTAAAATTTTAGGAGATTTGGGGCCAGGAATCTAAAAATCGTCCTGAATACTTGTTTCATGGCCCTAAAACGCCAAAAAAAAACAAGAAACATTAGTGGCGAAACGATGACTATTGTTCATTAGGTCATTTTTTATGGGCCCGAATTTATGCAGATGGCATAAACTATAGCACGCGAAGATTTGGGAATCGTCTTGAATTCCCGTTCTATAGCCCTAAAACGCCAAAAATAAGGAACAACCATGGCGAAGAAATGACTATTGTTCACTAGGTCATTTTTATGGGCTCGCAAAATTTTAGAAGATTATGGGACTGGTCTCCCGAATTTATGCAGATGACGTGGACTATGCACATGAAAATCTAGGATTGTCTTGAATTCCTGTTTTATGGCCCTAAAACGCAGAAAAATAAGGAACGGTTATGCTGAAACAATAACTATTATTCATTAGGTTGTTTTTTATGAGCCCGCAAAATTTTAGGAGATTTTGAGCTTGCCGCCTGAATTCATGCAGATTGTGTGGACTATAGCACATGAAAATTCGGGAATCGTCCTGAATTCTTATTTTATGTCCGTAAAATACCAAAAATAATGATCGGTCATGGCGAATCAAAGACTATTTTTCATCAGGTTGTTTATGATGGTCCACAAAATTTTAGGTGATTTGGTGCTGGTCGCTCGAATTCATGAAGATGGCGTGGACATTAGCACACGAAAAATCGATAATAGTGTTGAATTCCTATTTTGTGGTACTAAAACGCCAAAAATAAGGAAGGGTCATGGAAAAACAATGATTATTGTTCATTAGGTCATTTATGATATGCCCACAAAATTTTAGGCGATTCAGCGCTGGTCGCCAAAATTTATGAAGATGGCGTAGGTAGTAGCATACAAAAATTGGAAATTATGATGAATTCCTATTTTATGGCCCAAAAATACCAAAAGCCAAGGAACACTCATAGAGAATCAATAGCTATTGGGGAGAAATTCAAAATTCTTCAGGTTTACAAGCGGTCATTCAAAAATAGTCGTTGTTTGAAAAGTAATCGAAATTTAGCCACTTTCATATTAAGATAAATCTGAACGAAAATATTATTCAAAATTTGGAAAAATACTCCAGCATAATATACTGGAGTTCCAATATATTATACTGGGAAATCTAGTGTAATATACTGGAGTTCCAATATAATATACCGGTCCAACATAATATACTAGAGATTTGAGCACCGGTGTTTCAATCTCCAATATATTATACTGAAATTTTTTGCGTGTTGGAGTTCTAGCATAATATGCTGGAAGTTCATACACAGTGTACCGATTTCCAATGTATTATGCTGAAATTTCCGTGTTGCCGCAATATAATGGCTTTTTTTCAATGACTTTACAAACGCTGGATATTTTTGAATGATCAGTCCGAAAACTGGCTTGCCCGTGCTTTTTTTACTAGCTATTGTTTGTTAGATCATTTCTTGTGGGCCCAAATATTTTAGGCGATTTAGTGTTGGTCACTCAATTTATGAAGATGGCGCGGACATTTGCACACGAAAAATTGAAAATCATGTTGAATTCTTATTTAATGGCCCTAAAACGCGAAAAAAATTAGGAACAATCATGGAGAAGCAATGGCTATTATTCATTAGGTCATTTTTATGGGCCCACAAAATTTTAGGCGATTTTGAGCACGTCCCCAGAATTAATGAAGATGGCGTGGACATTAGCACACGGAAAATTTGAAATCGTCCTATTTTATGACCCTAAAACACCAAAATTAAAACAAATGTTCATGGTGAAGATATGTAATTCCAGTCCTAGGGATTCCTCTTACTCATCCTTCTTTGTTTTGGTTTCGCATGATAGTATGAGTAGCTTGAAGTTAGGCCTCATTTGTCTTTTTTTAAAATTAAGATGTCTAAATCTGAATATCAAAATATGTATTAAGATTAAGTGATCTGAATCTAAATACACATCAGAATACTAAGATGTGTTTTAATATCTACATACTAAATGATTAAAACTGTTTGTTTTTAAACAACTGAATATATAGAATTAATCTTTATATAAAAATTAATAACATAAATTCAAATAAAATACTATATATATATATATATATATATATATAGTATTTTATTTGAATTTATGTTATTAATTTTTATATAAAGATTAATTCTATATATTCAGTTGTTTAAAAACAAACAGTTTTAATCATTTAGTATGTAGATATTAAAACACATCTTAGTATTCTGATGTGTATTTAGATTCAGATCACTTAATCTTAATACATATTTTGATATTCAGATTTAGACATCTTAATTTTAAAAAAAGACAAATGAGGCCTAACTTCAAGCTACTCATACTATCATGCGAAACCAAAACAAAGAAGGATGAGTAAGAGGAATCCCTAGGACTGGAATTACATATCTTCACCATGAACATTTGTTTTAATTTTGGTGTTTTAGGGTCATAAAATAGGACGATTTCAAATTTTCCGTGTGCTAATGTCCACGCCATCTTCATTAATTCTGGGGACGTGCTCAAAATCGCCTAAAATTTTGTGGGCCCATAAAAATGACCTAATGAATAATAGCCATTGCTTCTCCATGATTGTTCCTAATTTTTTTCGCGTTTTAGGGCCATTAAATAAGAATTCAACATGATTTTCAATTTTTCGTGTGCAAATGTCCGCGCCATCTTCATAAATTGAGTGACCAACACTAAATCGCCTAAAATATTTGGGCCCACAAGAAATGATCTAACAAACAATAGCTAGTAAAAAAAGCACGGGCAAGCCAGTTTTCGGACTGATCATTCAAAAATATCCAGCGTTTGTAAAGTCATTGAAAAAAAGCCATTATATTGCGGCAACACGGAAATTTCAGCATAATACATTGGAAATCGGTACACTGTGTATGAACTTCCAGCATATTATGCTAGAACTCCAACACGCAAAAAATTTCAGTATAATATATTGGAGATTGAAACACCGGTGCTCAAATCTCTAGTATATTATGTTGGACCGGTATATTATATTGGAACTCCAGTATATTACACTAGATTTCCCAGTATAATATATTGGAACTCCAGTATATTATGCTGGAGTATTTTTCCAAATTTTGAATAATATTTTCGTTCAGATTTATCTTAATATGAAAGTGGCTAAATTTCGATTACTTTTCAAACAACGACTATTTTTGAATGACCGCTTGTAAACCTGAAGAATTTTGAATTTCTCCCCAATAGCTATTGATTCTCTATGAGTGTTCCTTGGCTTTTGGTATTTTTGGGCCATAAAATAGGAATTCATCATAATTTCCAATTTTTGTATGCTACTACCTACGCCATCTTCATAAATTTTGGCGACCAGCGCTGAATCGCCTAAAATTTTGTGGGCATATCATAAATGACCTAATGAACAATAATCATTGTTTTTCCATGACCCTTCCTTATTTTTGGCGTTTTAGTACCACAAAATAGGAATTCAACACTATTATCGATTTTTCGTGTGCTAATGTCCACGCCATCTTCATGAATTCGAGCGACCAGCACCAAATCACCTAAAATTTTGTGGACCATCATAAACAACCTGATGAAAAATAGTCTTTGATTCGCCATGACCGATCATTATTTTTGGTATTTTACGGACATAAAATAAGAATTCAGGACGATTCCCGAATTTTCATGTGCTATAGTCCACACAATCTGCATGAATTCAGGCGGCAAGCTCAAAATCTCCTAAAATTTTGCGGGCTCATAAAAAACAACCTAATGAATAATAGTTATTGTTTCAGCATAACCGTTCCTTATTTTTCTGCGTTTTAGGGCCATAAAACAGGAATTCAAGACAATCCTAGATTTTCATGTGCATAGTCCACGTCATCTGCATAAATTCGGGAGACCAGTCCCATAATCTTCTAAAATTTTGCGAGCCCATAAAAATGACCTAGTGAACAATAGTCATTTCTTCGCCATGGTTGTTCCTTATTTTTGGCGTTTTAGGGCTATAGAACGGGAATTCAAGACGATTCCCAAATCTTCGCGTGCTATAGTTTATGCCATCTGCATAAATTCGGGCCCATAAAAAATGACCTAATGAACAATAGTCATCGTTTCGCCACTAATGTTTCTTGTTTTTTTTTGGCGTTTTAGGGCCATGAAACAAGTATTCAGGACGATTTTTAGATTCCTGGCCCCAAATCTCCTAAAATTTTACATGCCCATAAAAAATTATTTAATGAAAAATAGTCATCGCTTAATCATGACTGTTCCTCCTTTTTTGGCATTTTAGGACCACAAAATAGGAATTTAGGAGGATTTCATATTTTCGTGTGCTATAGTCCTCGCCATCTGCATGAATTTGGGAGACTAACCCCGAATAACCTAAAGTTTTGTGTGCCCATAAAATGACCTATTAGTGATAATCATGGCTTCACTATGGCTGTTCCTCATTTTTTGGCATTCTAGGGCCATAAAGTAAGAATTCAGGACGATTCTCAAATTTTCATGTGCTATAGTCCCACCATCAACATGAATTTGTTTGACCGACTCCAAATCTCGTAAAATTTTACGAGCCTAGAAAAAGTGAACAAATGAACAATAGTCATCGCTTAGCCATGACAATTCCTCGTTTTGGCATTTTAGGACCATAAAACAGGAATTCATGACGATACCTAAATTTTTGTGTGCTATAGTCCATGTCATCCACATGAATTCGGATGACCGACCCCGAATATCCTAAGATATTGCGGGCCCATAAAAAATGATCCGATGAAAATTAGCCATCGCTTCGCCATGAACGATCATCATGTTTTGGCGCTTTAGGGCCATAAAACAAGAATTCAAGACGATTCCCAGATTTTCGTGTGCCATAATCTATTACATCTACATAAACTCGGGCAACCGACCCTTAATCTCCTAAAAGTTTACGGGGTTTTAAAAACGACCTAATGAACAATAGTTATCTCTTCACCATAACCGTTCCTCATTTTTTGATGTTTTAGGGCCATTAAAAAAGGAATTTAGGATGATTCCAAGATTTTCAAGTGCTATAATCCACGCCGCATTCATCACTTCGGGTTACCGTTCTCGAATCTCCTAAAAACATTCTTGTCCATATGAAACGACCAAATGAACAATAGTCATTGTTCACTATGACCGTTCCTTATTTTTTGACGTCTTAGGGCCATAAAACAGGAATTCAGGACGATTCCCAGATTTGGTGTGCTATAATCCAGGCCATATGTATGAATTCAGTCACATAAAAAAATGACCTAATGAATAGTAGTCATTTCTTTGCCACGAATGTTCCTCATTTTTTGGCGTATTAGGGCCATAAAACAGGAATTCGAGAAGATTTCCAAATATTTGTATGTTAATAATCCATGCCAGCTGCATGCATTCAGACAACCACCACTGAGTCTTTGAAAATTTGGTTGGCCCATAAAAAATGACATTATGAACAATAATTATTGCTTCACCATGACCGTTCCTCATTTTGGCATTTTATGGCCACAAAGCAGGAATTCAGGACGATTCGAAGATTTTTCAGTGTTATAGTCTTTGCCATCTGCATGAATTCGGGCGAACGGCCCAGATCTCCTAATTGTTACGATCCCATCAAAAACGACATAATGAACAATAATCAACTCTTCTCCATGTCCTTTCCTTATTTTTTTGGCATTTTATGCCATACAACAGGAATTCAGGACACTTCCAAGATTTTTCAGTGATATAATCTATGTCATCTGCATGAATTTGGGAAATCGGCCCTGAATCTCCTAAAATTTTACATGCCCATAAAAAATGAGCTAATGAACAATAGTCATCGTTTCTCCATGATCGCTGCTTGTTTTTAGCATTTTAGGGCCATAAAAAAGAATTCAGGACGATTCCCAGATTTGAGTGTGCTATAGTCCATGCCATCTGCAGGAACTTTGGAGACATACCCTGAATTTCCTAAAATTTAGTGGGCCCATAAAAAGCCTAATGAACAATAGACATCGCTTAGCCATGATAATTTCTCATTTTTTGGAATTTTAGGGCCATAAAACAAGAATTCATGACGATACCCAGATTTTTATGTGCTATAGTCCATGGCATCTATATGAATTCGGGCGACCGGCCCCGAATCTCCTATGTTATTGCGAGCCCATAAAAAAGGACCTGATGAAAAATAGTCATCACTTCGACATGATCGATCCTCATATTTTGGCGTTTTAGGAATTCAAGACGATTCCCAGATTTTTGTGTGCCATAATCTCCTTAAATTTTGTGGGACAATGAAAGACGACCTAATGAACAATAGCTATCCCTTTACCATGATCGTACCTCATTTTTGGCGTTTTAGGGCCATAAAAAAGGAATTAAGTATGATTCCTAAATTTTCATGTGCTATAGTCTACTCTATTTTCATGACTTCGGGTAACCGGCCTCGAATCTCCTAAAATTTTGTGAGCCCATAAAAATGACATAATGAACAATAGTAATTGTTTCGCTATGACCATTCCTTATTTTTTGGTGTTTAGGTCCATAAAACGGGAATTCATGACGATTGCCAGATTTTTGTGTGTTATAATCTACGTATCTGCATAAATTCGGGACCATAAAAATGACCTCGTTTTTTGGCGTTTTAAGGCCATAAACAAGGAATTTAGGTTGATTTTCAGATTTTTGTGTGTTATAGTCCACGCCATCTGCATGAATTTGGACGACCGGCCCTGCATCTCCATTACATGCCCATAAACAATTATCTAATAATAAAAGTCATCACTTCTCCATGCTCGTTCCCCATTTTTTGGTATTTTAGGGCCATAAAACAGGAAGGATAATTCCAGATTTTCGTGTACTATAGTCCACACTATCTGCATGAAATCGGACAACCAATCCCGAGTCTTCAAAAATTTTGCGGGCTCATAAAAAATGATCCGATGAATAATGATCATCGCTTCGGCATGATCGTTCCTCATTTTTAGCATTTTAGGACCATAAAGCGGGAATTCTGGACGACTCCAAGATTTTCTGGTGCTATAGTCTACGCCATCTGCATAAATTTGGTCTATCGACCAGGATCTCCTAAAATATTACGGTCCCATAAAAAACAACCTAATGAACAATAGTCATCTCTTCTCCATGTCCTTTCCTTGTTTTTGGCGTTTTAGAGCCATAAAGTAGGAATTCAAGACGATTCCAAGATTTTCTTGTGATATAGTCTATGTCATATGCATGAATTTGGGCAATCGACCCTGAATCTCCAAAAATTTTACGGGCCCATAGAAAAAAGGACCTAATGAAACCATCATTTCTCCATGACCGTTGCTTGTTTTTAGCATTTAGGGCCATAAAACATAAATTCAGGATGATTCCCAGATTTTTTGTGCTATAGTCCACGCCATCTGCATGAATTTTGGCGACCAACCTTGAATCTCCTAAAATTTTACGGGCCCATAAAAAGCGTCCTAATGAATAATAGCCATTTCCCCATGACCGCTCCTCGTTTTAGGCATTTTAGGGCCATAAAACAGGAATTTAGGACGCTTCCCAGATTTTCTTGTGCTATAGTACATGCCATCTGCATGAATTCGGGCGAACGGACCTGAATCTCCTAAAATTTTACGGCCCCATCTAAAACGACCTAATAGTTATCGCTTTGCCATGTCCGGATCTCGTTTTTTAGCGTTTTAAGGTATAAAACAGGAATTCAGGACGATTTACAACTTTTTGCCATCTTCAAGAATTCGGGTGACCATCCTGAATCTCTCGGAAAAAATGACCTAATGAACAATAGTTATCGCTTCGCTATGACCGCACCTCATTTTTTGGCATTGTAGGACCATAAAATAGAAATTCAGGATGACTCCCTGATTTTCATGTAATATAGTCCACGTCATCTGCATAAATTTGGGCAACCTACCCGTGTCTTCGAAAATTTTGTGACCCCATAAAAATTGACCTAATGAACAATAATCATCGCTTCGCCATGACCGTTCCTCATTTTTTGCATTTTAAGTCAATAAACCAAGAATTCAGGACGATTCCAATATTTTCATGTGATATAGTCTATGACGTCTGCATGAATTAGGGAGATCGGCCCCGAATCTCCTAAGATATTACGGGCTCATCAAAAACTTCGCCATGACGTCCCTTATTTTTTGACGTTTTAGGCTATAAAATAGAAATTTAAGACGATTCCAAGATTTTTGTGTGCTACAGTCCATGCTATTTGCATGAATTCAGGCGACCAATCCCGAATCTCCTAAAATTTTACAGGCCCATAAAAATGACCTTATGAGCAATAGTCATGTTTCTCTATGACCATTCCATATTTTTAGCACTTTAGGGACATAAAACAGGAGTTCAGGACAATTCTCAGAAAAAATTTGTGTTGTAGTCCACATCACCGGTATGAATTCGAGCGACATGCCTGAATCTTTTAGATTTTGTGGGCCATAAAAATGACCTAATAAATAATAGTCATTGCTTTTCTATGATTGTTTCTCATTTTCTGCATTTTAGAGCCATAAAATAGAGATTTAGGACGATTCTCAAATTTTCATGCGCATAGTACACGTCATTTGCATCAATTCGGCAACTGGCCCTGAATCTCCTAAAACTTTGCGGGCCCATAAAAATGACCTAACGAATAATAGTCATTACTTCACCGTGACTGTTCCTCATTTTTGGTGTTTGAGGGCCTTAAAACAGGAATTTAGGATAATTCCCTTATTTTCATGTGCTATAGTCCATGCCACGACATGAATTCAGGCGACCGGCTCCGAATCTCTTAAAGTTCTGTGGGCCCATATAAAAGATCTAATGATCAATCATTGTCTCTTCTCCTTGACCATTCCTCATTTTTTGGCATTTTATGGCCATAAAACAAGAATTCATGACGATTTTCAGATTTTCGTGTGCTATAGTCCACGCTATCTTCATGTATTCGGACAACCGGTCTCGAATCTCCTAAATTTTTGCGGGCCCATAAAAAACCACCTAATGAAAAATAGTTATCGCACCACCATAACCGTTCCTAGTTTTAGGTCCATAAAATAGGAATTCAGGACGATTCCTAGATTTCGTGTGCTATAGTCTACGCCATCTGCATGAATTTGAGCGTCCGGCACTGAATCTCCTAAAATTTTGCGGGACCATTAAAAATGACCTAATAAACAATAGCCGCTACTCCGCAATGAATGTTCCTCATTTTTTTGGTATTTTTGGGCCATAACACAGGAATTCAAGACGATTCCTAGATTTTCATTTGCTATAGTCCATGCCATCTGCGTGAATTCAGATGATCGACCTCGAATCTCTTAAGATTTTGTAGGCCCATAAAAATGACCTGATGAACAATAGTCATCACTTTACCTTGATTGTTCCTCATTGTTTTGGCGTTTTATGGTCATAAACAGGATTCAAACCAATTCCCAAATTTTTGTGTGCTATAAACCACACCATCTGGATCAATTGGGGTGGCCGACCCTAAATCTCCTAAAACTTTGTGGACCCATAAATATGACCTAATGAACAATAATCATCGTTTCGCCATGATTGTTCATCATTTTTTGGCATTTTAGGGCTATAAAATATAAATTCAGGATGATTCACAAATTTTCGTGCGCTAGTCCATGCCATCTTCATGAATTCAAGCGACCGACTCTGAATCTCCTAAAATATTTCAAGTCCATAAGAAATGACCTAACGAACAATATTCATCCTTATCCATGACCGTTTCTCATTTTGTTGTGTTTTAGGGCTTTAAAATAGGAATTCATGATGTTTCAATGATTCGTGTGCTATACTTCACACAGTTTACATGAATTAGGCCATCGGCCCGTAATCTCCTAAAATTTTGGAGGCACTAAAAATGACCTAATGCAATAGTCATTTTTTCTCCATAATCTCCTCATTTTTTGGCGTTTTAGGGAAATAAAACAGGAATTCCGGATAATTCCAAATTTTCGTGCACTAGGCCCACGTCATCTACATTAATTCAGGCGACTGGCTCGAATCTCTTAAAATTTTGCGGGACCATCAAAAATAACATAATAAACTAATGTCATCGCCTCGCCACAAACTTTTCTCATTTTTTGGCGTCTATAGCCATAAAATAGGAATTCATGACGATTTCTAGATTATCGTGTGCTATAGTCCATGCGATCTGCATGAATTCTGTCGATCGGCCCTGAATAAATCTCCTAAAATATTGCAGGCTCATCAAAAACTACAAAATGAATAATAGTCATTGCTTCGCCATGACCGTTTCTCGTTTTTTGGCTTTTTAGGTCCATAAAACAGGAATTTCGGACGATTTCTTGATTTTCATGTGCTATAGTCCACGCCATCTGCATGAACTCGGGCAACTGATCATGAATCTTCTAAAATTTTGTGGCCCATAAAAAATGATCTAATGAAATATAATCATTGTCTCCACGATCGTTCCTCATGTTTGGCATTATAGGGCCATAAAGCAGGAATTTAGGACGATTCCTAGATTTTCGTGTATTATATTCCACGCCATCTACATGAATCTGGGAGATCAGGCCCCGAATCTCCTAATATTTTGCGGGCCCAGCAAAAACAACCTAATGAACAATAGTCATTGCTTTGCCATATTGTTTCTCATTTTTTGGCGTTTTAGTGCCATAAAATAGGAATTCAGGGCGATTTTATGATTTTCGTGTGCTATAGTCCACGCCATCTACATCAATTAGGGAGATCGGTCCCGAATTTCTAAAATTTTGTAGGCCCATAGAAATGACCTAATGAACCATAGTCATTGCTTCTCCATGATCGTTCCTCGTTTTTAGCATTTTAGAGCCATAAAACAGGAATTCAGGACGATTCCCAGATTTTCATGTGTTATAGTTCACGCCATCTACATGAATTCGGGTGACTGACCCCAAATCTCCTACATTTTGTGTGCCCATAAAAAATAGCCTAATGAATAATATTCATCACTTCGCCATGATTGTTCCTCATTTTTTGGCATTTTAGCTCCATAAAACAGGGATTGACGATTCCTAAATTTTCATGTGCAATAATCCACGCCATATGTATGAATTCGGGCGATCGGTATCGAATTTCCTAAAATTATGCGGGGTCATAAAAAATGACATAATGAACAGTAATCATCGTTTCTCCATGACCGTTCCTAATGTTTTGGCATTTTATGGCCATAAAATAAGAATTCAAGATGATTCCTATATTTTCATGTGCCATAGTTCAAGCCATCTGCACGAATTTGGGAGACTAGTCCCAAATCTCTTAAAAAAATTCAGGTCCATAAAAAATGACCTAATGAACAATAGTTATCTATTTGCCATGACCATTTCTTTTTCTTTTTTTTTTGTGTTTTAGGGCCATAAAACAGAAAATTCAAGACGATTCCGAGATTTTTGTGTGCTCTCCATCTGCATGAATTAAGGCAACCCGCCCTGAATATCCTAAAATTTTGGGGACCCATAAAAAATGATCTAAGGAATAATAGTCATCGCTTCGCCATGATTGTTCCTCTTTTTTGGTGTTTTAAAGCCATAAAACAAGAATTCTAGACGATTCCCCAAATTTTTGTGTGTTATAGTCCACGCCATCTGCATGAATTCGGCGACTGGCCCTGAATCATCTCAAATTTTCGGGCCCATTAGAAACTACCTAATGAAGAACAATCATTGTATCACTATGACCATATCTCTTTTCGGCATTTTAGAGCAATAAAGCAAGAATTTATGATGATTCACACATTTTTGTGTGATATAGTCCGCGTCATCGGCATGAATACGGGTCTCCTGAATCTCCTAAAATTTTGCGGGACCGTAAAAAATGACCTAATGAACATTAGTCGTCACTTCGCCTTGACCGTTACTCGTTGTTTGGTGTTTTAGGGCCATTAAATAGAAAATCAAGATGATTTCCAGTTTTTCATGTGCTATCGTCCACACCATGTGCATCAATTCGGGCGACCGCCCTCGAATCTCATTTTCGTATGTTGTAGTCCACACCATCTACATGAATTCCGGCGACCAACCCCGAATCTCCTAAAATTTTGTAGGCCCATAAAAATAATCTAACAAACAATAGTCATCATTTCGCCATGACCGTTCCTCATTTTTTGTCATTTTAGGGCCATAAAATAGTAATTCAAGACGATTCACAGATTTTCGTGTGCTATAGTCCACGCCATGAATTCGGGCGATTCGACCCAAAATCTCCTAAACTTTCCCGGGGGGGGGGGGGGGGGGG
>ML252464.1:0-92818 GCA_005239495.1 Nicotiana undulata | reverse complement strand
CCCCCCCCCCCCCCCCTTGTACTTTCAATTGGTATCATAGAAAGGCTCACAATATTTGCTTAACCGCTAGTGAGGAAAAGATCATGGGATCCAATAAGGTTGTTGGTGCTCTCTTTCTAGAAGGAACCTCTCAGGCTCGACCCCCTTACTTCAACGGTCAGTAGTGCTCTCACTGAAAAGTTCGCATGAAAAAGTGTAGCATGTCATATGACCTCAAAGTATGGCGTGTGATAAAAAAGGGAAATCTTCCAATTCTTCCCAAGAAGGATGCAAATGGTCAAGTCATCATATCTACTTATCCTCTTGACTTGGATGATTACATTGATGAACAAGCTGTTGTCATCACTGTTAATGAAAAAGCAAAGAATCTATTGTACAATGCTATCAATGGAGAAGAATATGAAAAGATATATAGTTGCGAGACTGCAAAAGAAATGTGGGACAAAGGGGAAGTCACTTACGAAGGACCAACAAAGTGAATGAGACTAGAATAAACCTCTTGGTTTGGGACTTTGAGTTGTTTCAAACGAAGGATAGTGAATTTGTAGAAGAAACATTTTTCAGGTTCAGCAAAATTCTTGGAGACCTCAAATCATTTGGAAGACCAATTAAAAGTAGCGAACAAGTTAGAAAGATCCTCAGAAGCTTACCTACAATTTGGCAGCCAAAGGTCATCGTGTTGGAATGTCAAGATCTGGAGAAAATTTCCTATGATAAGCTCAGAGGTGATCTGATCGCTTCTGAGAAAACTCATCTTAAAAGACAAATTCAAGAGAAGAAGAAAATTGTTGCTTTCAAGGCAACTGTGGCTGAACCAGAAAATGAAGATGAAGAAGAAGGAGGAGAACAAGATGAAAACATTGCAATGCTCTCTCAAGTTGTGACCAGCATGATGAGAAGAAACAGAAATAACAGAACAGGGAATTCCAACTTCAGGAAACGAAGGATGAGCAATGAAGCTGATAAAAATGATGGAAGATGTTACGAATGTGGAAAGTTTGGTCATATTCAAGCTAACTGTCCGGAATTAAAGAAGAAGCTTAACAGAAACACGCAAAAGAAGAAAGCTTTTGGAGCATGGAGTGATGAGGAAGAATCTGATCACGAGGAAATTGCTAACATATGCTTCATGGCTCTAAGTGACAATAAATAGTCAGGGGGACTTGGGCTAATGGCAGACATCAACGATGAGGAAGACGACTCAAGAGAACCTCGTTCACCATCGGATGAAGGAACTAGTGAGGTACGTACTCCTTTATGCCCTAATTGTTATGAACTTCAAGAATTTGTTTATATTGCTCTTGCACACATAGAAAGACTAGTAAATGAGCTTAGAAAAGTCAAGAGAGAGAAAGAGAGAGAGAAGAAAGACTGAGCCCTGAAACTAGAAGTGTGCAAAATTAAATGTGATATGCTTCAAGACGAAGTAAATGAACTCAAGCTTCAATTGAATAGCTTGCAAAGGACCACAAGTCGCAGTCCAGTCAAGTCAAATCAGACTATTAATCATAAAAAGAAAATCACTTGTTTTTTGTGTGGTATAAATGGCCTTAGCACTAACAATTGCAAGAATAAAATTAGAGCTGAAAATAGTTCTGGTAACTCTAACAGCTCATCTTGCTCCTACTGTGGTAAAAGAGGTCACATCTCAAACCATTGCAGGTTAAAAAACAACAGGATATGGGTCTGGAGACAAAAATCTTCAAATCATACTAACACTTAGCAGTCTAACCATTCGGGACCCAAATAGGCTTGGGTACCTAAAAATGAGTAATCTTGTTTTGCAGGAACACCTCAAGAAGAATCGTAAAGGAAAACGATATTTCGACAGCGCGTGTTCCAGACATATGACGGGTGACAAACAATTGTTCAAATAAGTCACCAAGCTAGATGGAGGAACAATTACCTTTGGTGACAAATCCAAAGAAAATGTTATTGGTGTTGAAAAAGTTCCATTAAGATCAACATGTGATGTAGATGAAGTCTACTTAGTTGATGAACTTGGCTATAATCTTCCCAACATCAGTCAACTATGTGACAATGATTATGAGGTTCGTTTTAAGAAACATGGCTGGTTTATAGAAGACGAATCAGGCAATATCTTTCTCTCAGGTAATAGAGACAGAAATGTCTATACTATCAAAAACTTAGAAAATTTTAGGGATCAAATTTGTCTTACTTCTATGCTTGAAGATCCCTGGGTTTGGCATAGAAAACTTGGCCATGCAGGCATGCATACCATTCAAAAACTGTCCAAACATGATCTTGTTATTGGTCTCCCAAAACTAGATTTTTCAAAAGATCATATATGTGATGCACGTTGTTCGGTTCCAACCCTGCACCACTATATAGTGGTGAGGAGTGGTCGATGCAGCCTTTACCCGAAAGGTCGGGATCGATATCCACAGAGAGTTAAGATTGGTTGGGAGTTGAGTTTCTATCTAATCTTGCTATGTGTGTTGCCTTTTAATTGCACTTCTAACCATGTTTGGATTTGTTACTATTCTACGTTTAATGATATTAATTTCTGAAAATAATCTAAGTACAATGTTTTTGAAGGAGTTTTCTCAATTGATAAAAAACACTAGGGAAGTGACTTACACCTAGGCGAGTATCTAATGGGGTCTAGAATTTAGGACAAGCTTGTTATATTTGGGGTCGTGATATAACCTTTACACATAATTACTCACTCTATACCTCTCGGTAGTTTGAGTGACTATTCCCTAATAAGCTCTCTCAAGCCTAATTGGGTGTTCAAACAATGCAAGCAAAATTGGCTCAAGTCGGGTATTACTATCTCTAGGTTTAACCCTTTAATTGGGGCTATCAATATCTTGAATTCACCCCAATTTCTTGTTAGCCTATTTTTCCTAGACTTGGGATCTCTATCTCAAGAAGAGCCTAAGTCAAAAAGGCATGAATCAATGTTTTCAACCACCAATTCAACAGTAAAAGCATGAAACAAGCTAAATATCACTAACCCATAAACAAATAAGCCCTAAAATCGAAGACCCATTAAATACCCACACTAGGTTTGGGCCACAACCCTAGCTAATGAGTTTAGCTACTCATAATTAAGGTAGAAATCAAAGATGGAGATAAAATATAAGCCATAAAAGTTGATTACAAGAACAAAATCTATGAACATAAGCTAAACCTACTCTAAATGGTAATGTACGGTTGTTCACGAGCTCACTAATACAAAAGTTAACCTAAAAATGTGAAAAAGATCTGTTTATACACAGTTGAAATTACAGGATAAAAATACTCCTACGGAGCATCCATTGTCAGCGAAATACTAGGCGCCTCCGCGCATGGACTTTCGCAGCCACTCAAAAATGAGCGTGGTCCGCATTTTTCTTCATTTGAACCTGGACTGGAATTAGTTTTGTGGACCACGTAAATACAGTCGTGTCCGCGTTGGCATCAATCCTGGCCACGTAAAATGTTCGATGACTGCGTCTTGCAATTTTACTTCACTTGCAACTCTCTGAACCCCTAATCTCGCTCCTAGCAGAATATCAACCGCCTTAGCGTCAGGTGGCTTTGCAGCCGCGTACTATTGACGCGGACCGCATTCTTTTCTTGGCCCAAGAACGCAAGGTCTCTGATTCTTTATCTTCTGCTATCAGCGCAATTTCACTCGCGGCCACGCCAATGGTTCCGCGGCCGCGCTTTTGTAACACGGTCAACGGTCAACAATGAGCCCAATTCCATCTCTCTGAACTTCATTTTCACAACAACACTTTTGTAACCGCCTTAGCGAAGGATCTTACGCGGTCGCATGATAATAGAGCTGACAGCGCTCTAGTTCCATTCTTAGGGTGTGTGCAAGTTTGGCTCATTTGTGAGTTTGTTTTGGCTTTTTTGCCTCATTTTGACCAAAACCTGCAAGTAAGCACCTTCAGTTAGTTTTTGGGAATACCTTAATGCATTTTTGTTCCTAAACCTAAACAAAAGAGAGCAAATGGTAGGCTAAAATCCCTAGTTATCAACTCCCCCAAACTTAAGCTTTTTCTTGTTTTCAAGCAAACAAGGTAGTTCCCACCTCCACAAGAAAAAGAAAGTAGAATTTCAGCTTTCCTAAAGTAACTTCATCAAGCTTCAATTGGAACTAACAATTACCCTCAACACAAATGCATTATTGACAACATTATGCAATGACTTTCTAAGTTCCATAGGTCTAATGTGACACGAAAGCTTCAAGAGTTGACTCAATTTATCAAAGAGACTCGGTCTCTCACGTAGGTCACTGTAGATCTCGGACTCCTTCTCCTCTAATCTCCATGAGCTCTCTCACCTTATAGAATGTACACTCAAAATCGGGATTGTCAAGAAGTGCACTCATCACTCTTAAAAGAATGCCACAAGTCCGGCTCTAAGTACCATACGCTTGCCCCTCATGTAAATCACCGCTAATGTAAGCTCACTCAACTTGAAATCCTATAGGGCTTTAGCGGGATGTAATGAATGCTTTTTGGATCAAGGTTGGACATAATGAACTATGCTGGTATCATCTTTCCTTAAGCACTCTATTTTCACAATTCGACTCATGCTTTTTTGACTCTTTGAGTCATTTTCTTCTTCCATGGGGGAACTAGAGAGACACATTGTCACTCTTTTATTCTATATGACGCTCATTTTTCTCCTTTTCTTATCATTCCAATCCTTTCAACATTGTTTTCTTGAATCCCTTCAACCTGTACTTTTCTTTTGACCTGTTTCTTTTTGGCTTTTCATCCTTTTCTTTGCCTTTCCTTTTCATCAATTCTTTTTGTTCTTTGAACCTTTCATCACTTTGAATTTCCAAGTCTCTCCCCCAAACTTATATTTTTGACTATTGTTCATCATGAAGGCTAAGGAAAGATTGGGTGCCAAGAGAGGGTCATTGTAGAACTGATGAAGGCTTGTTATGCGGTTATTGAACGAATAAGGATTAGGCTCAAAGGGGGTTGACTAAGGATATTATAATGGTAGGCTATGGAAGTTTTCAAATTCAAATAGGACCAAGGAGATCCTATAATCACTTGTCAAGTCGAGCTACACTTAGCATTTCGCCTAGAAAAATATTCGGGGCAAGTTCTACACTTGTTGGCACGACACTTGGACTTGAAATTCAAAACCTTACCTCTCAAGCCACTGGATTGTTAAAGAAAAAAGAGTCAAGGTCCCACAACAATCCTAGATATGATTGAAACTCACATATGGCCACAGAAACCATTTGATTATACTTTTAGTCAACTCAAGATTCTAAGGGTCACAACTAGAGCTTGTCTCATCTACAACTTGTCTCTAATCATTAGTTCGAAGGAAAATGTGTTGGTGCCAAGTGAAGCATACTTGAGTAACTTTTATTCATTACTACCATATATCAAAATAAAAAGGAAAAACATACCCAGTACCTTAAAAGGTTGTCCCTCGTAGGGCAAAGCCACCCGGTTCGCACAAATTCCACCCTTGGAAACAATCATGGCGTTAAGAAAACCAAAGGCTTATTGATCACAAAAATGTAAAAAGAAGCTACTAAAGGAAATAAGAAGCTAAAATACTAAGGAAAATTATAAAAGAAGTTATAAATTAAAAATACGACAAGTAAAATGAATATGTACAATAGGGGATTGAAACAAATATACATAAAAGGGGAATGAATATATACTTGGAAAGGTAACTTTATATACATACCAAAGATAAAAAGTACAAAATAAAGTATGATAAGTAAACAAAATAAAAAAAAAAATAGTGTCAAGGTTATTACAGACCAAATCATCAAAATCATCACATCAAAATAAGGCCACCACCCTCCCCCCCTTAAATAAAAATTAGCATTGTCCTCAATGCTATAAGAAAAAAATGAATAGGGGAGGGACAAAGAGTAAAGAAAACTCCCTATGAGGCCTCTGTCTGCATGGGGTCACTGGCGGGGTCTTGTGGCTGGCCTGAGTCAACACCTCCCTCAGGGTCCTCCAGCTGAATCTCCATACCCTTAGTCTGGGGGATCACCACCCTCCTCACCGGCTCTCTGATGGCCTCCTGCTCTGGCATCTGTGATGGTTGCGTTGTATGAGCTGCAGGGGCAGGCTCTCCCATGAGGAGATCAAGAGGAATGTCACCAGCTGCAGTGAGCTTTGCCACCTCCTACTTCAAATCTTCTTGGACCTCCTTCATCTTCCTTACCTGTTTACCCATGGATTTGATTGCCTTCTCATGGGTACCCATGGACTCCATAATCTTCTTCTGGTTTTCAAGGAGACTCTTCAATGTTTTCTCCACTAATGGAGGCATCTGGAGCTGTGCTGGAGCTGCCTTAGCTACTACAGCACTGGACAAGGCAGTTAGCTTTGAAGTAGCTACCTGCAGCCAGTTGTTGATGCCGGACAAAGTCTGATTTAAACTCAGTGCAGTCTGAGGGTAAGCTGATGAAGAAGGCACTGATGGAGGAACCGAAGTAGATGGCCTGGATGGTGGATGTGGCATGGCAGTTAATGGACCCTTAGCAGTGGAAGGCTTGACCCCAGTGGCCACTACCCCTGGCTCCTCAGACTAGCCAATGGAGGTGGTGGCTTGTGCCTTTGACTTGGGGTTGTCCGAACCCTGAAGGCTGTACCAAGAGAATGGCATATTTGGTTTCAAAGTCCCTTCCTTATACTCCTTGGCCCTCGAGGAACATGGTGAGGAAGTTTAGGAAAGGATATGATCTCTCATCCTTGCCCTAATATTCCTCACGTTGATTGGGAACCCCGCCATAATAGCCCCCACAATAATAGCTCGGGAAACCGGCATGTCACTGTCATGAGTAGTAGGGTCTGTCGTGTTGCATACAAAAGTAGCCCACCCCTTCGCTTCTAAGCTTAGAGTGTTCCAGTAGATCATGGCTTCGGGTGTCATCCAAGCTGGAGTAGTCCCTGGAATAGCTATCACCGATGCAAGCCAAGGGCAGGCTAACTCATCCATAGCCACCTTCTCCAGATAGAGGGATTCATCCTCGTCATTGAACCCAGCGTAGTCGTTTAAATATTTTCCATCAAACAGAATCTTCTTGTTTCGGACCTTGGTCAAATAAGTTCCATTTTTGATGTGGGCAACATTTGCATAGGATTCCTTGACCAAATACTCATTGGCCTCCGGTAGGTTGCTGGTGAAGAACTTCCACCCTACTCTCTCGTTGAATTGCCTCTTGACATTAGGGTTGTGGGGTAGAAGATCTCCCTCAATAAATACCCTGTCAAGTGTAAGTGACATTTGAGGCCACCACTCTCGGAACTTGTGGTAGGCTTTTTCACTCACAAAACGATCTTGCCATACCACAGGGTTCCTTGATCTCACTAATCCCCCTGCTTGGGTGTCATCACCCCTCCTGTCGTCCGGTACATCATCATCACTATCAATATTTACTGGGGCTGGTGTGGAGGTTGGAGTTGCAACACTTGGGGCAGGAGGTGGTGGAGTCTCACTATCTCCCGAGCCATCAGAAGATCCGGACAATGAAGTGGATTCATTTATGAGGCGATGGGGTTGGGATTGTGCCTCCTGTTGAGTCTGGCTAGCTTCCCCCTCTGAAATCTCCCGAGAAGGGTCATACTCACGGGTCTCCGAAGTGTCAGGAGTGGGCCTCCGAAGGGTCTGTTTGTTTCCAATTAGCCTTTTAGGAGCTAGTGGTGCAGCTGGTTGTTTTTCTCTCCCCCGGCCCCGGGAGGACTCTCCCCTCCCTGGTTGTTTTTCTTGTCAACCTCGAGATCTGACCATTGTCTGCATACAAAATCAGTGAAAGCTCATTCGTATTGGTATTTAATCAAGTACCATATGGAAGCAGATAAATGATTAAAGTATTCACATCATAGTGGACCGTTGTCAGTGGAAAAAGGTACGCGGACGCAGACTGGACGACCGTGGAAAAAGAGTCGCGTCCGCGAGGGACTAGTGTTCAGACTACCCAGTCTCTGAAGATAGACCATCACTAACTGCGGAATTTTGGGCGCGACCGCGAAAGCTGCACTGTTGTCCGCGTAAAAACTATCGCGGTCGCAGACCCAAATTAACAATTCTCTAAAGAACAACATCGTCTGTCCGCGAACAAAAAGAAGCCCAGCCGCATAATTCATGACGATGCCCGCGTAAATTTCACCGCGGCCACGTAAAAGCCAACAATTTTTAACACAACAATTTTGATGAATGTTGACCGCGGAATTAAGGTCGCGACCGCGGAATTAAAAAAGAACGGGTGCTGAAGAGAAACTCGTGGCCTAGGGTTTTGTCCACTTAGCAAATGTTTGACAATTAGGTGGTAAAATGAACAACCCCCATCCCCCATTAGTCATTAAAATCTATCACCCATTAATATTTATAACAATTAAGTATGATTATGATTCTAGGCATGTAGTAACCCTAACTAGCAAGAAAAAATGAAACTAATTAAAAAGAAAAAGAAAAAACTACAATTAAACTAAGAAATTGAGCATACCAGGTGTTGGATTTGTTGTCGGAACTAACCCTTGATTAATGAGATAAGTTCTAGGAGCAGGCAAGAAGAGTATGAACAGTGCTAAAGAGGCTTTGAGACGTGAGGGTGTGAAAAGTGTAAAAGGAGGAGGGCCTTCCTATATACTAAAACACTAAGGACCCCACCGACTTACCTAGCGCGGCCGCGAAAATCCAGTGCAGTCCGCGCTCTTAACCTTTTGAAGAGCTGCTGCTGCAATATCACCATTGAGAGCGGAACAGGGTCCGCTCACCGCGAAAATTCCACCGCGGAAGCGGATAAAACTTCAGAGAGGTTACATTTTGGACTTTTCAAGTCCGCGTCTACTACAAAATCATGCCCCCATGAAAGAGCTTCCGCTGACCGCGGAATTTTTAGAGCGGTCAGCAGTCCAATGACACACTTAGCCAAATTTTTCCAGTATCAACCCTGCACTGCATCAACAATTCCTACACAAATCTCACAACCAGTTAGTTCAAAAGAGCCTAATCTAAGAAGAAAAATGAAAAATAAAGAAAAATCACATGGGTTGCCTCCCAAGAAGCGCCTGATTTAATGTCGCGGCACGATGCATGTTACCATCATCATTGAAACTTTATCAAGGTCACCACGCGGCTGTCATCAAACTTTCCCAAGTAATGCTTCACGCGATGCCCATTAACCCGGAAAATTTCACCATTTTTATTCTTAAAGTCAAGAGCACCAAAAGGTGTTACATGCACTACCTCAAAGGGGCCACTCAATTTGGACTTAAGCTTTCCCGGAAACAAACGTAACCGGGAGTTAAAGAGAAGGACCAAATCACCCTCCTTAAATTCCTTGTTTCGGGCATATTTGTCGTGCAAGTATTTCATCTTCTCCTTGTACAATGATGAGCTTGAATTGGAATGAAACCAGAATTCATCTAGCTCATTGAGTTGTTCCACCTGGAGATTTGCTGCAACATCCCACTCAATATTTAACCTCTTCAAGGCCCACATGGCTTTATGTTCTAGCTCAACTGGCAAATGACACGCTTTAACAAACACCAACTGTCACACCTCATTTTTCACCGATAGGGTGGGATAAGGGTGTTTTTCCAATTTAAATGACATTATTCAATTTTGGGATTTATTTATTGATTTTACAGTCGCCACCCAGATTTTTTACGGTGTTCTGGGACACCATTTGTTTATTGAAATCCCAAATCGAGGAAATTGCGACTCTGTTTAAAATGTCTGCGAACCAAAAATCTGGGTAAGGAATTTTGTTAACCCGAGAGAAGGTGTTAGGCACTCCCGGATTCCGTGGTTCTAGCACGGTTGCTTGACTACTAATATTTGGCCTAATTATCTAATTATTTACATATTTTAAATCTATTGTGCATTTTAGCCCTTTTACTTTTTAGTCGCTTTTAATATTTATAGATTATTCTGAAACAAGTCACGATGGCGTGCCCTTATTGTTTTTGGACACATTGCAAACGCGCCACATGAAGTTGTGGTAGTTGCAAACCCAAATGGAAATTACGTATCGTGACCATGCCAGGAGAACCGTACCCGTAGTCACAATAATTTATTGTTAATCACGCCTAAATCAACTAGCAACATTTTTTAGACTTGAAATTATTGTGAGGACCATCAGTTCTGGAAAATTATTGTTGATAGGGTGTAAGACTTATTCATTGTTAACATTGAAAAATAAAAGCTCATTTATACCTAAAACCCTTAAAAAAGGGGTTATCTATCGAAATAACTTAAACCAATATTTACCAACACTCTACCGCTAATGACCGAAGTCCAAAATTCATTTGTATTTGACTAAAAGAAACTGCAGCTCATTCACCTTAAATCATAACAAAGTCCAAATCTTCTATATTTTAAATTGATGTCCCGATACTAGACTTCAAATGCCTCATTATCATTGAAGGAAATTTCATGGCCTATTGGTCATTTAAAACAGAGTTAACCCAAAACCTCAATTACAATTTTTTTCATTTTTATTATTGATGCAAAAATACCAAAATTATCTCACTATATATTATTCAAAACATGACAACCATGAAGGTTTCACATATGACCATGATTGAATATTTGACAATAGAAATGAACGGGAAAAAAAATCGTTCATTGGCAACGGATAAGCACGCAAGAAAACCATGGTACAATATTCCTAATCATGCTCATAACCCATTTAAATTAGTTTTATCCTGACCCATGTTCGTCACTAAATCAACAACATGTAGTATAGTATATCGTACTTAATCAAACAATTGGTAACAGACAAAATCACAAGCAATCAATAGTTAAACTCAACAACAACTTAATCAATCAATAAAACAAAGGAAGAGACGGACCTTGAGATAGTAAATCTTCTCAGTATATTAACAAAAGAACTGTGAACCATGCTTTGTACATGACCATTCGATTAGCCAAACTAAAGTCGGCGACAAAATGCTAATAGGACATCAATCCAAGAATCTCGTCACGCACCTCGGCTTTGACCCCCAAAAGAAACCTCGACTCGAACAAAGCATTTCATCACAAATCCATCTTTCTTCTTGCAATAAACCCGAATTAAAGAGAACTCAAGATAATTTTGGGTGCTATTTCTGAATTTGGAACTAACAGGAAATTTGGAGTCAGAAGATAAAAATCTAACTTTTAGAATGAAGCTAAAACTAGATCTAATTTGGTTTTCTCTGAAGATTGACCTCAAACAAAATCAAAAGCATGATAGATTTTCAATTTTTAAAAAGGGAAAGAAATGGGTGAAGTTCCATTTTCAAGCAGGAGACGGCTAAGCTTTTCTCGGTTAGGTGTGAGTCTGTCCGTCTCTGTGTTTTAGGGATGAGGGATCTGATTGTTGAGAGAGGGGGTTGAAGAAGAGAGGTGGAAAACGGTTGATGGAGTGTAGGAATTTGCTAGTTTTTTTTTAATGTGTAATGTGTTAGAAGGTTATATAGAAGGACGTTAGTGTCTCTTGTAAGAAAGGGGTATGGGCTTGGGATTTATGTGCTTAAAATTGGGCTAACAATATTTAAACTTTAGCTAAATCCTTTTTTATACAAGGTAAATATACTACATAATGTAAAAATCAATCTAATTAACTAAACTAAATTATATATAAAATATGAAACTATTTTTTTTTATATTTTTCAAATATCATACTAAAAATAAAAATAGGATTAGGTTAAAATCATTGCAAAAATAAAAATAATAATACTCTCAAAAATACTAATATTTCTTAAAACAAAGTGGAACAATATTATTTTTTGTATTTTTCGATTTTTATGAAAGGTAGATAAACTAAAAGCAATTAGATAAAAATATCAATTAGCTAAATAAAAGAAAATATTTTTATAAATTTTATTTTTTGTGATAAAATAAAGTAAAAATGTCAAAACTAGTTAAAATAACGATATTAGACCTAAATTAAATATTTAAATGCTAAAATGTGTAAAATCACGGGGAGGGTCAAAAATTATATGTCTACACCAACCGGTACGGAGACATACCGATTAGAATCTTAAATGCAGTCCTATAATCCCACGACACATCATCTAGCTTCCTTGACCAATCCGTTCTATTGGCATTCATAGTTTTTGACAAGATGCTTTTGATTTCCCTATTTGAAACCTCCACTTGTCCACTAGCTTGGGGGTGATAAGGAGTAGAGACATTGTGATTGACACCATATTTTTCCAGCAAAGTGTCAAATGCCCTATTGCAGAAATGCGACCCCCCATCACTGATAATTTCTCGAGGAGTACCAAATCGTGTGAAAATGTTCTTCTTGAGGAATGTCACTACACTCCGGGCTTCGTTGTTGGGAAAAGCCACGGCTTCGACCCATTTGTAAACATAATCAACCGCCACCAGAATGTAAGTATTGCCACACAAACTCACAAAAGGCCCCATGGAGTCTATGCCCCACATGTCAAAAATGTCAACTTCAAGAATAGTGGTGAGAGGCATTTCATCCTTCTTTGATATTCCCTTAGCTCTCTGACATTCATCTCATCTCTTGACAAGCTCACTTTCATCTCTATACAGGGTTGGCCGATAAAAACACAACTAAGAACCTTGGAAGCAGTCCTCGCCCCACCGTGATGACCACCGTAGGGAGAGGAATGACAAGCATCAAGTATGCTCTCTTGCTCCTCCTCTGGGACACACCTACGAATCACTCCATCATTGAAAATCTTGAACAAGTAGGGATTATTCCAATAATAGTCCAAACTATCCCGTTTGAGTTTCTTCCTTTGGTTAGAAGAGATCTCACACGGGACAATGCCGGTAACAATGAAATAGGAAACATCCGCGAACCAAGACATATCATTCAAAGAAACCGAGATGAGTTGCTCATCCGGGAAAGCATCATTAATTTCAACATCATCTTTGGGACTCCCTTCCTCTTCTAGATGGGACAAGTGATCCGCAACCTGATTTTCACTTCATTTCCTATCAATAATTTCGAGGTCAAATTCTTGAAGCAACAAAACACATCTCATCAGTCTAGCTTTTGAGTCCTTCTTTGTCATCAAATACCGGAGCGCCGTGTGATCGGTGTGAACAATCACTTTGGCACCCATGAGATAAGGCTTAAACTTCTTCATGGCGAACACAATTTCTAACAACTCTTTATCCGTCACTATATAATTAACCTGGGCATCGTTCATAATTTTTCTTGCATAGTACACCGGATGAAATATCTCAAAGGGAGAGCTCAAATTTGGTACGGTAATGATTGGAATGGTTGTCAATTTACACTTCAAGAGCTCAAAAGCCTTCATGCACTTTTCTTTGAAATCAAATTTTGCATCCTTCTCTAGTAGCTTGCACAAGGGGTTCACCACTTTGGAGAAGTCTTTGATGAACCTTCGGTAGAACTCCGCATGCAAGAAAACTTCTAGCTCCCTTGACGGGAGTCAGAGGAGGTAGCTTTGAAATCACTTCTTTTTTAGACTTGTCCACTTCTATTGCATTCTTCGAGATCTTATGGCTGAGGACAATGCCCTCCTCGACCATAAAGTGGAAGTTTTCCCTATTAAGCACAAGATTTGTCTCTTCACATCGGGCTAGAACCTTGTCAAGATTTTGCAAGCATTCTTCAAATGAGTCTCCAACCACACTAAAATCAACCATAAATACTTCAAGGAAGTCCTCCGCCATGTCCGTAAATATGGCCATCATGCACCGTTGAAAAGTAGCGGGTGCATTACACAATCCGAACAGTATTCGTGAGAATGCAAATGTTTCATACGGGCATGTGAAAGTCATTTTCTCTTGGTCTTTTGGAGCTATAAGAATCAGGTTTTAACCTGAGTACCCATCTAAGAAACAATAGTAGGCTCGCTCGGCAAGTCTGTCTAACATCTGATCAATAAAGGGCAAGGGAAAATAATTTTTTTTGGTCACTTAGTTCAACTTTCGGTAGTCCATGCATACCCGCCATCCAGTCACGGTCCTAGTAGGTATCAACTCATTTTTATCATTTGTTCACAACGGTCATACCCCATTTTTTAGGCACACACTGCACTGGTGAAGTCCATGCACTATCCAAAATAGGATATACCACCCCAGCATCAAGCCATTTGATGATTTCCTTCTTGACGACCTCTTGCGTAGCCTTGTTACCTCCGCTGATGTTCCACGGAAGGTTTTGCATCATCCTCAAGTATAATTTTATGCATGCAAAAGGCGGGGCTTATACCCCGAATGTCAGCTAAGGTCCATCCAATTGCATTTTTTCTTCTTTGAAGCACCTCAAGAATGGAGTTCACCTGCACTTTGGTTAAGCAAGCAGAAAGGATAACATGTAATGTAGAAAATGAGCCTAAGAATTCATACTGAGGTGAGAGGGTAGAGGCTTCAACTCCAACATTGGTGGCTCCTT
This sequence comes from Nicotiana undulata, assembly GCA_005239495.1. Taxonomy (NCBI): domain Eukaryota; kingdom Viridiplantae; phylum Streptophyta; class Magnoliopsida; order Solanales; family Solanaceae; genus Nicotiana; species Nicotiana undulata. Next base: position 78,465 of record ML252464.1, on the reverse strand, counting down.
GATCGAGGTCTTTGTTGGTGGAGTCTTCCGGTTTTCCAAGTCCAAGGAAAGTTTACGGGACCCATATGAATAGGATCCCATTCCTTTCAATGAATTTTCACATACAATCAAGCCACCCCTTTCATCATCCTCATGTTTCAACAATGCAGCTTTCATAGGATCTTCCACATTTATCATTGCACTTGTATCATCAACTATCACCTCCGTCACGAGGTCCATAAAAGAACAAACTTCATTACTATTTGGCCGCCTCATCGATTTGCACACGTGGAATACAACCTTTTCAACGCCCACCCGGAAGGTGAGCTCCCTTACTTCCACATCAACCAAAGCCTTCCATGTTGCTAGGAAAGGCCTTCCCAAGATTATAGGCACCTCATAGTCGACTTCGCAGTCGAGAATCACAAAGTCAGCGGGCAAAAGAAACTTGTCGACCCGTACAAGAACATCATCAATAATACCAAGAGGCCTCTTCATTGTTCTATCCTCCATTTGCAATCTCATTAAAGTCTCCTCGGTTGACCAATACCCAAAGTATTGAATACGGAGTAAGGCATCAAATTTATACTTGCTGCCAAATCACACAAGGCCTTTGCAAAATCCACACTCTCAATGGTAAAAGAAATGGTAAATGCGTCGGGATCTTCAAGCTTTGGAGCCATCGAGTACACAATTGCACTAACTTGATTAGTCATTTTGATTATCTCGCAATCCATAGATCTCTTTTTAGTCACCAAGTCTTTCATAAACTTGGCATATCCCGGCATTTGCTCAAGTGCTTCCACCAAGGGTACATTGATTGACATGCTTTTCATCATCTTAATAAACTTCTTAAATTGATTTTCATTTTTTTGTTTTGAAAGTATTTGAGGAAAAGGCGGAGGAGGCCTTGGCAAAGGAGCTTTGGCTTTTGGCACTACCGTTTCCAGTATGTCTATCACGTGTTCCCTAGACGAGTTCACGTCATTTTGAGTCTCCTCCTCATTGTCACGAATATCAATCCTCACTTCCTCATTCAAATTCTCTTCACTCACTTGATCATCAACTATTGGATCATCATCACTTTGCAACACAACATATTCATTCACAATTTTCTTTTGATTGGAGGTACTTGCATCACCACCTCTATCGCTCCTAGTGGTCACCGCCATGGCATGGCCAGTATTGTTCCCGCCCTTCGGTTTTACTACCGTGTCACTTGGTAGAGCACCCTTAGGGCGAGTGCTCAATGCTTTCGAGATTTCACCCATTTGTACTTCTAGGTTACAGATGGAAGTAGTGTTGGAGGCAATTTGAGCATCGTAATCAGCATTCCTTTCCATCATCTGTTTAAACGAGCTCTCTATCCTCACCATCTCATTATTTGAAGAATTTTGCCCTTGAGATAGATATGGAGGAGGTTTGTTGGTTTGTTAAAACATCGAGGGCCTTTGAAAGCTCGGCCCCCGGCTGACTTGATTATTGTTACCCCAACCACCTTGGTTGTTATTACCTCCCCAGTTGCTATTGTTGTTTCCTTGATTCCCACAGTTCTGGTTGTTGTTCCCCCAATTGTTAGAGTTGTTGTTGTTGCCATTGTTCCAATACCCTTGGTTTTGATTGTTCCAATTCTGATTATTCCATTGCAATCTCCATTGTTGATTTGGAGAATCGCTCTGTTGTCCTTGATAGTTGTTTGCATACAAAACTTCCTCGCTTTGGTCATCATACGAATCATCTTGGTTGTAGCCACTTCCACTCTATTCATATTGATCTTGATTACCTTGCACTTGCTGACCCCGTTGTCTCCTCTTGTTGACCATTAGATTGACCCCTTCCATTGTATTTACTTGTTTTGGTCCTTGAATCTGCTGCAACTGTGTTTTGGCTAACTGGTTCATGGTTGTTGTCAACTCAGCTATGGCTTGTTCGTTGTCTTGTAATTCCTTATGAAAATTGATTACATTGGGGTCACCTTGGGGAACACTTTCCCGACTCTGCCAAGCTGAAGAAGTGTCAGCCATTTCATCAAGTATGTCACAAGCCTCATCATAAGACAACTTAATAAAATTCCCCCCTGCTAACTAGTTCACTACACATTGATTGGTCGTGTTTATACCCTGATAGAATGTATGTTGGATCATTGCTTCGGTCATGTCATTATTGGGGCATTCCTTGACCATAGTTCTATATCTCTCCCAGATTTCATGAAAGGGTTCATTTGGTTCCTTTTTGAAGGCTAAAATCTCATCCCTTAATGCTGCCATATGAGCTGATGAGAAAAACTTAGATTAAAACGTATCCGCCAACTCATCTCACATAATGATGGAATGTTTAGGGAGACTTTAGAGCCCGTCCAAAGCTTTCCCTCTAAGTGAAAAAGGAAACAATCTCAGTCTCAATACATCCTCTTACACGTTTCTCTATTTGTTTCCCCAACATATATCTACAAAACCCTTTAGATGTTTATAAGCATTTTGATGGGGAGCGCCTATGAAGAACCCTCGCTGCTCCAATAAGGTCAACATAATATTTGTAATCTGGAAATTGCCCGCCCGGATTCGGGGTGGGACAATCGCACTGGCGTAACATTCATTTGGAAGCACCCGATGAGCTTCCCGTGGAAGAGGCGGGGGAGGGTCTGGAATATTGTCATTGGCATGGCGGCCCCTTCTTTGAGCTTAAGGTACTAGATGCACCTCAACATCACCATTATCTTCTACCTCCTCCCCCAGGAGAACATTGCCGAGAGGATGTCACGACCCAAAATCCTAACCCAGGTCGTGATGGCGCCCAACACCGTGGTCAGGCAAGCCAACAATTAATCTACTAGTGAAATTCTTTTCTTTTATAAAAGCATTTCGATACTTGCCAAATTTAAGTTTAAAACATTAAGTGGAAACGGATAATTTAACCAACTTGAATCAAAATAACCAAAAGGATCACGAACCAACATATACAGTCCCAAAAAATATAATTTCTACTACGTGTGCCAGGAACTAGTGTCACGAGTCTACAGGTGAACTAGTAGAATATACAAAAGATAAAAATAAAATGTTCTACTGTCTGAAAGAAGTAGACAAAAATTAACAAAAGATAACTCCACAGTGCTGCTGAGAATCGCCAAGGAAAGCAGCTCACCGTGAAGTCAGGTCCAGGATATACTCTCAGGATCAAGCTCCGGTCTAATAACCAGATGCACCAGCCTCAGAACATGTACAATTAAGTACAGAAGTGTAGCATGAGTACATAAACAGATATGTACCCCGTGAGTATCCCGCCTAACCTCGAAGAAGTAGTGACGAGAGGTCGACGTGATACTTACTAGGGTCAAACAATATGAAATATATACAGGCTAAACAGTAATAGTAGTAATGAACAGTAATAAGGAAATGAGCATCAGATAACATTCTCTAGTACCCTCGCGCTACCCCTTTCCATGGCATACAAGTTGTTTAACCTTCTCTCTTTCACAAAATCAATAGTTACATTCAAAGGGCTTCTCATAATTTATCAAACATATAACAGACCATGAACGTACGATTTATACAACGTGAAAAGTAAATGTGCACTACCGAGGGTCGAACGGCCCGAACCATAGATTCATCTATCTGTCCCGCTCGCGAATCGAACATGCGACGCAGTTATAATAATACTAGGGTTGCCCCGCTCGCGAATCATACATGCGACTCGGGTTCCCGTATAGATATACATAATCCTCAGGGATTTCAGATAATCAACAGGGGATCTTTCTAGCAGAAAAGGGATTCAATAACACCAACTTCGAAACATAAACTCCTAGGCTTTCATATATGAAATTCGAGGATATTAAACTACCTAGTCCGCATACAAGATTTCGTATACAACACATAAAGCATGTTGGTGAATCCTAAACTACCCAACAAGTCATAATAGTAGCCACGCACGGACTCTCGTCACTTCGTGCGTGCGTAGCCCCCGCAAATAAGGACAAGCAATCATTTATAATCACCTATGGGGACAATTCCCTCTTACAAGGTTAGAAAGGAGACTCACCTCGTGCCGAGCCTACTTCCCGATCAGGAACGCGCCCGAAACTCCAAACTCGTTTCCCAAGGACTCGAAACTAGTCAAATGATGCATAAATACATTAATTTATACTCAAAGGCATGAAATTCCCCTATATACTTAGTTATTTCAACTTTCTTTAAGAATCCCATAATACAACCCCGGGTCCACATGCTCAGATTCCGGAAATTTTCGAAGGAAACACTTACCCATAACCTAAGGATCATTAATATATGATTTTTGTGTGTTTTCATAACCAATTCCATGGTAATTCCCTCATTTCATAAAAACCTAGATTATTGCCCTAAACCTTGATTTCTACTAATAAGGAGGTTAATTTACCTAGGAATTCATGTATTAAACTAACATTAGAGTAGAAATCACTTACCCTTCAGTAGCTAGGTCAATTGGCTCTTTACTAAGCTCTCAAGGTCGACTATATAGGAAGGAAATGAAGAAAAATGGTTATTTCCCGTATATTAAAAGACCTCACTGCCTACAGGGTTTTCGCACCTGCAGCTCGAGGACCGCACCTGCGGGATTGCGCCTGCAAGAAAAGACTCGCACCTGCAGAAGAGGGGCAAGGGGCCTGGGCTCGCACCTGCGGAACAGAGTCCGCACCAGCGACTCCGCTTATGCGGATTTTGGTCCGCACCTGCATCGACTGGGCTGCCTCACCTGGGGCTGCACATGCGAAGCAATGACCGCAAGAGCGATCTCGCACCTGCGACTGGGCAACCGCAGGTGCGGTCACACCAGACTAGGTGCACCAGCAGCTATTGCTGTTGGGTTTTGTCCTCATTTGATGCTCGAATGGCACCTAGGCCCACCCGAGCCCCTGTCCAAATATAAACAAGTCCCAAATCATAATCCGGACTTGCTCGAGCCTTCAGATTACTCAAAACAACGCTAAAACTCCAAATCACACCTCAAAACCCCTAGAATCAAACTTAAGAACTTTAAGTTCTTGAATTCGCTAATAATGCGTCGAACCAACCTATACTACTCGGAATGACTCCAAATTTTTCAAGAAAGTCACAAATGACATAACGGAACTATTCCCGATCTCGAAATTCCGTTCGGACCTCAATAACACAAAAACACGTTCCAAACCTCAATTTGAACTTAAGGAAACTCTATTTTCGCTATTGGGCGCCGAAACGCTCTTGGGTCATCCGAAACCCGTTCTGAACACACGCGCAAGTCCGAAATCATCATACGAAGCTACCGGAACCGGCGAAACTCGATTCCCAGGTCATTTACTCAAAATGTTGACCGAAGTCAAACTTGGCCTTAAGGCCAACCTTAAGGAACTAAGTGTTCCTATACCATTCCAAACCCCTCCAAATCCCGGAAAACCCGTCCCCACAGGTCATAAATCATAAAAAGCAACTACGGGAAGTCTCATTTAGGGGATCGGGGTCCTAAAACGCAAAATGACTGGTCGGTTCGTTACATTCTCCACCTCCTAAACAAACGTTCGTCCTCGAACGGGTCTAGAATCATACCTGAAGTGCTGAATAAGTGTGGATATCGGCTTCGCATGTCCTCCTCGGACTCCCAAGTCGCCTCCTCGACTGGTTGGCCCCTCCACTGGAACTTTACGATCGAAATCCTCTTGGACCTCAATTGTCGGTCCTGCCTATCAATAAATGCAACTGGCTCCTCCTCGTAGCCCAACTTCTCATCCAACTGAATGGTGCTGAAATCAACAACGTGAGAGAAGTCGGCGTGGTATCTACGGATCATGGAAACATGAAAGACCGGATGAACTCCTGATAAACTGCGAGGTAAAGCAAGCTCATAAGTCATAAGCAACCTCCCCAACTCGCCTCAATATCTCGAAAGGACCTATAAACCTTGGGCTCAGCTTGCCCTTCTTCCCGAACCTCATAATACCCTTCATCGGCGAGACCTTCAATAGAACCTTATCTCCCTCCATAAATGATACGTCACGCGCCTTCTGCTCCGCGTAACTCTTCTGTATGGACTATGCTGTGCGGAGCCTCTCCTGAATCAACTTCATCTTTTCTAAAGCATCTTTCACCAAGTCGGTGCCATATAACTTAGCCTCGCCAGGCTCAAACCACCCGATAGGAGAATGACATCTACGACCATACAAAGCCTCAAATTGAGCCATCTCGATGCTGACTGAGAACTATTATTATAAGCAAACTCGGTCAGTGGCAAGAACTGGTCCCACTGACCTCCGAAGTCAATCACACATTCCCTAAGCATGTCCTCCAATATCTGAACTGTCCGCTCCGACTGACCATCGGTCTGAGGGTGAAATGTTGTGCTGAGATCTATCTGGGTGCCCAACTCACTTTGTAATGCTCTCTAGAAGTGCGGGGTGAACTGAGGACCTCGATCTGATATAATTGAAACCGGCACACTGTGCAATCGGACTATATGCCGAATGTAAATCCGAGCCAACCTCTCATAAGTATAAGTAGTAGCTACTAGAACGCAATGTGCCGATTTGGTCTAACCTGTAAACAATGACCCAAACCGTGTCAACCTTCCGCAAAGTCCGAGGCAACCCAACCACGAAGTCCATAGTGATGCGCTCCCACTTTCACTCAGGAATGGGCATCTGCTCGAGTAGGCCTCCTGGCCTCTGGTGCTCATACTTAACCTGCTGTCAATTAAGACATCTAGCCACATACTCCACTATGTCCTTCTTCATCCGCCTCCACCAGTAATGCTGCTTCAAATCACGATACATCTTTGTAGCACCAGGATGAAGCTGAATACCGGGAACTGTGTTCCTCTTCTAGAATCCTCTTCCTCAGGCCATCAACATTATAAGCACATAAACGGCCCTAAAGTCTCAGAACACCATCCTCACCAATGGTAACCTCCTTGGCATCGCCCTGAACCACTGTCTCCCGTAGCTCTTCCAAGCATGGATCATCAACCTGTCGGGCCTTAATCTCTCCCAATAATGAAGACTGAGCAACCACATGTGCAAGAACTCGGCGAGGCTATGAAAGGTCCAACCTCACCAAGGCTAGAGGTCTCTCCTCTGCTGCAAAATAAGCCAAACTACTCATACTCTCCGCCTTCCTGCTCAAGGCATCTGCTACCACATTTGCCTTGCCCGGATGATAAAGAATGGTGATATCATAATCCTTCAACAACTCAAGCCATCTACGCTGCCTCAAATTGAGATCCCTCTGCTTGAACAAGTGCTGCAAGTTGCGGTGGTCTGTATAAACCTCACAAGACACCCCATACAAGTAGTGCCTCAAAATATTAAGAGCATGAATGATCGCCGCCAATTCCAAATCGTGCACATGGTAATTCTTCTCATGAACCTTCAGCTGGCGCGAAGCATAAGCAATAGCTCTCCCCTCCTGCATCAACACACACCCCAGGCCAATGCGTGAAGCGCCACAATATACTGTATACATCCCAAAACCAGAAGGTAACATAAAAACTTGTGCTGAGGTCAATGCTGTCTTGAGCTTCTGAAAACTCGCCTCACACTCGTCGGAATATCGGAACAGGGCATTCTTCTGAGTCAACCTAGTCAGTGGGGCTGCAATGGAAGAATCGCCCTCCACAAATCGGTGATAATAACCTGCTAGACCAAAGAAGCTCCTGATCTCTATAGCTGAAGTAGGACGCGGCCAACTCTGAACTGCCTCAATCTTCTTACGATCAACCTTGATACCCTCTCCGGATACCACATGTCCCAAGAATACCACGGAATCCAACCAGAACTCACACTTGGAGAACTTAGCATATAGCTTTTGTTTCTCGCAAGGTCTGGAGCACAACTCTCAAATGCTGCTTGTGCTCGCCCAGGCTACGTGAGTAAATCAGAATGTCATCAATAAAGACAATGATAAAAGAATCAATGTACGGCATGAACACCCTGTTCATCAAGTCCATGAATGTTGTTGGGGCATTATTCAAGCCAAAGGACATCACTAGGAACTCATAATGGCCATATCTCGTACGGAAAGCAGTCTTTGGAACATTCGAGTTCCGAATCTTCAACTGATGATACCCGATCTCAAATCAATCTTAGAAAATACCCGATCACCCTGCAACTGGTCAAACAAATCATCGATACGCGGCAACAGATACTTATTCTTAATGGTGACCTTGTTCAACTAGCGGTAGTCAATACACATCCGCATAGACCCATCCTTCTTCTTCACAAATAACACTGGAGCACCCCAAGGCGATACACTCGGCCTGATAAACCCCTTAGCCAACAACTCCTCAAGCTGCTCCTTTAATTCTTTCAATTCTTTCGGAGCCATATGGTACGGGGGAATAGAAATAGGCTGGGTGTCTGGGGCTAAATCAATATAGAAATTAATATCACGATCCGGAGTCATGCCTGGAATGTCTGAAGGAAATACATCAGCAAACTCTCGAACCACTGGCACTGAATCAATCGTCAGAGACTCTGTGGTGGTGTCCCGCACGTAAGCAAGATAGGCCAGACAACCCTTTTCGGCCATATGTCTAGACTTTAGGAAGGAAATAACTCGACTGGCTTCACTAACTGAGGAACCTCTCCACTCAAGCCTAGGAAACTCGGGCATGGCTAGAGTAACTGTCTTGGCATGGCAATCTAGAACAGCGTGATAGGGAGATAGCCAATCCATGCCTAGAATAACCTCAAAATCAACCATATCTAGCAATAGAAGGTCCGTTGTAGTCTCGAACCCACAGAATGCAACCACACAAGACCGATAAAACCGGTTTACTACCACAGAATCGCCCACAGGAGTGGACACATAAATAGGAGTACCCAAGGACTCGCGAGAAACATGCAGGTAACAAGAACATAGGGCTGATACATATGAATAAGTGGATCCTGGATCGAATAACACTGATGCCTCTCTAACACATACTGAAATAATACTTGTAATCACGGTATATGAGGCCACTGCATATGATCTGGTCGGAATAACATAGAATCTAACTGGAGCACCAGACGACTGAGCTCCGTCGGAATGAACAGGAGCTGACTGACCTCCCCCTAACTGGCCTCCACCTCTAGGACGAATCATGTCGGCCTGTCCTCTACCTTTAGGTGGCTGGGCCTCCGGTGCTGGACTCATAGGCTGATAACCCTGCTATACTGCTTTGCCTCGAAACCTGGGACAAGTCCTCCTGATATGGCCTGGATCCCTGCACTCATAACATCTCACCGGTGCCATGGCCTGTTGCCTTGAAGAAGAACCCTGTATAGCTCGGGGACGGTGAGAACTCTCTGGCATAGCACTAAAGTAAGGCCTCACTGGAGCACCACAAGGAGGTGGTGGGGGTGTTGAATATGGGGGCCTGTTAGGATGGCCCCTGCCAAACTGACCTCTACTAGCTGGGGCGCCTCTGAAATCATCGGAGAATCTGGATCTCTTATCCTGCTGCACCTGCTCTCTGATCCTCGACCGATACCCCTCGATCCTACGAGCAATATCTACCACCAGCTGATAAGGAGTCCCCATCTCCACCTCTCGGTCCATGTTGGCCCTAATGCCTGGATACAACCCGGCTACAAACCTCTGCACTCTCTCAGCCTCCGTAGGTAGTATCATGAGTGCATGACACGACAACTCAGAAAATCCAGCCTCGTAGTCCGTCATTGACATCGGACCCTGCTCCAGCTGCTCAAACTGGTATCGCAGCTCTTCCCTCTTAGAGGGTGGAATGTATCTTGCCAGGAATATCCGAGTAAACTGCTCCCAGGTGACAAGAGGAGAACCTTCCGGTCTGCCAAGAACATAGGACAACCACCATCTGCGGGCCCTGCCCTCCAACTGAAAAGTAGTGAAGTCGACTCCATGGGACTCCAATATCCTCATGTTGTGCAGTTTGTCCCTGCACCTATCAATGAAGTCTTGGGCATCCTCGCCCCGCTCTCCCTCAAAGAAAATAGGGTGCAATATTGTCCATCTAATCAATAGCTTTTACGGATCACCGTCTGCAGCTGGTCGGAGCTCAGGTGTTGCTGTTACCGGCCGAGCCCCGCCCATGGGCATTGTACCCGGGGTATGATATACTACTGCTACACCTCCTGCGGCCTGGGCAGTAGGGGTCTGGACTCCCCCTCCCGCCTGAGATATGGCAGAATCCACTGGAAATAAACCAGCCTGAGTCATAGTATCCATGAACCGCATCATACGGCCCATGACCTCCTGAAAGCCTGGTGCGGTCATAAAGTCCACCGGAGCAGGATCTGCTATGGGCACCTCACCTTCCTCTTCTATAATAGGGTCCTCTGCTGGTGGTGCAACTGGAACAGCTCTGGGACGCCCTCGTCCCCTACCTCGGGCCGGTGCCCTCCCCCGGCCTCTGCCACAGCCTCGAACGGAGGGGGTAGCGACATCTCCCGGGTCTGGAATGTCAGCTGCGCGTGTCCTCACCATCTGTGAGGGAATAGAAGAGTGAGATTTAGTATACCATCGATTGCACGATAGAATCTGAATAAAAGAGGTTTCCTAACACCCTATAGCCTCCCGAAGATAAGTACAGACGTCTTTGTACCGATCCGCAAGACTCTAATGGGTTTGCCCGTGACTCATGAGACCTACGTGAACCTATAGCTCTGATACCATGTTGTCACGACCCAAAATCCTAAGTCAGGTCGTGATGGCGCCCTACACCGTGGTCAGGCAAGCCAACAATTAATCTACTAGTGAAATTTTTTTCTTTTATAAAAGCATTTCAATACTTGCCAAATTTAAGTTTAAAACATTAAGTGGAAACGGATAATTTAACCAAATTGAATCAAATTAACCAAAAGGATCATGACCAACATATACAGTCCCAAAAAATATAATGTCTACTATGTGTGCCAGGAACTAGTGTCACGAGTCTACACGCGAACTAGTAGAATATACAAAAGATAAAAATAAATTGTTCTACTGTCTGAAAGAAGTAGATAGAAATAAACAAAAGATAACTCCATAGTGCTGCTGAGAATCACCAAGGGAAGCTGCTCACCGTGACGTCAGGTACAGGATATACTCTCAGGATCAAGCTCCGGTCTAATAACCAGATGCACCAGCCTCAGAACCTGTATAATTGAGTACAGAAGCGTATCATGAGTACATAAACAGATATGTACCCAGTGAGTATCCCGCCTAACCTCGACGAATTAGTGACGAGAGGTCGACGTAATACTTAATAGGGTCAAACAATATGAAATATATACAGGCTAAACAATAATAGTAGTAATGAACAGTAATAAGGAAATGAGCATCAGATAACATTCTCTAGTACCCTTACACCACCCCTTTCCATGGCATACAAGTTGTTTAACCTTCTCTCTTTCACAAAATCAAAAGTTACATTCACAGAGCTTCTCATAATTTATCAAGCATATAACAGACCGTGAACGTACGGTCGATACGACGTGAAAAGTAAATGTGCACTGCCGAGGGTCAAACGACCCGAACTATAGATGCATCTATCTGCCCCGCTCGCGAATTGAACATGCGACGCGGTTATCATAATACTAGGGTTTCCCCGCTCGCAAATCATACATGCGACTCGAGTTCCCGTATACATATACATAATCCTCAGGGATTTCAAATAATCAACAGGGAATCTTTCTAGCAGAAAAGGGATTCAATAACACCAATTTCGAAACATAAACTCCTAGGCCTTCATATATGAAATTCGAGGATATTAAACTACCTAGTCCACATACAAGATTTCTTATACAACACATAAAGCATGCTAGTGAATCCTAAACTACCCAACAAGGCATAATAGTAGCTATGCACGGACTCTCGTCACTTCGTGCATGCGTAGCCCCCGAAAATAAGGACATGAAATCATTTATAATTACCTATGGGGACAATTCCCTCTTAAAAGGTTAGAAAGGAGACTCACCTCATGCCGATCCTACTTCCCGGTCAAGAACACGCCCGAAACTCCAAACTCATCTCCCAAGGACTTGAAACTAGTCAAATGATGCATAAATACATTAATTTATACTCAAAGGCATGAAATTCCCCTATTTACTTAGTTATTTCAACTTTATATGAAGAATCCCATAATACACCCCCGGGCCCACATGCTCGGATTCCGGAAATTTTCGAAGGAAACACTTACACATAACCTAAGGATCATTAATATATGATTTTTGTGTGTTTCATAACCAATTCCATGGTAATTTCCGCATTTCCTAAAAACCTATATTATTGCCCTAAACCTTGATTTCTACTAATTAGGAGGTTAATTTACCTAGGAATTCATGTAATAAATTAACATTACAGTAGAAATCACTTACCCTTCAGTAGCTAGGTCGATTGGCTCTTTCCCAAGCTCTCAAGGTCGACTATGGAGGAAGGAAATGAAGAAAAATAGTTCTTTCCCATATTTTAAAATACCTCACTGCCTACAGGGTTTCCGCACCTGCGGCTTGAGGACTGCACCTGCGGTCTCGCGCCTGCGAGAAAAGACTCGCACATGCGGAAGACGGGCAAGGGGTCTGGGCTCGCACCTGCGGAACAAAGTCTGCACCAACGGCTCCGCTTCTGCGAATTTTGGTTCGCACCTGCGTCGACTGGGTTGCCTTACCTAGGGCCGCACCTGCGAAGCAATGAACGCACTAGCGGTCTTGCAACTACGGCTGGGAAACCGCAGGTGCGGTCACACCAGACCAGGTGCACCAGCAGCTATTGTTGTTGGGTTTTGGCCTCGTTTGATGCTCGAATGGTACCTGGGCCCACCCGAGCCCCCGTCCAAATATACCAACAAGTCCCAAATCATAACATGAACTTACTCGAGCCTTCGGAACACTCAAAACAACACTAAAACTCCAAATCACACCTCAAACCCCCTAGAATCAAACTTAAGAACTTTAAGTTCTTGAATTCGTTAACAATGCGCCGAACCGACCTATACTACTTGGAATGATGCCAAATTTTGCAAGCAAGTCATAAATGACATAACGGAACTATTTCCGGTCTTGGAATTCCGTTCGGACCTCTATAACACAAAAACACGTTCCAAACCTCAATTTGAACTTAAGGAAACTCTATTTTCGCTATTGTGTGCCAAAACGCTCCCGGGTCATCCGAAACCCGTTCCGAACACACACCCAAGTCCAAAATCATCATACGAAGCTACCGGAATCGGCGAAACTCGATTTTGAGGTCGTTTTTTCAAAACGTTGACCGAAGTCAAACTTGACCGTAAAGGCCAACCTTAAGGAACTAAGTGTTCCTATACCATTCCAAACTCTTCTAAATCCTGGACAACCTGTCCCCACATGTCATAAATCATAAAAAGCAACTATGGGAAGTCTCATTTAGGGGATCGGGGTCCTAGAATGCAAAACGACCGGTCGGGTCATTATAGAGGATCAGCCATATTGTACCTAAAGCGTTTAACACACAAACGTTCGTAAAATAGAATGAAAATAAAAAACAATCCACACAACTAGTCAGATAGATAGCCAACACCTTTTAACTCCCCAGCAACGGTGCCAAAAAGTGATCGGTTCCAACCCTGCACCACTATATAATGGTGAGGAGTGGTCGATGCAACTTTTACCCGAAAGGTTGGGATCGATATCCGCAGAGAGTTAAGATAGGTTGGGAGTTGAGTTTCTATCTAATCTAGCTATGTGTGTTGCCTTTAATTTCACTTCTAACCATGCTTGGATTCGTTTCTATTCTACGTTTAATGCTATTGATTGCTGAAAATAATCTGAGTACAATGTTTTGTAGGAGTTTTCTCAATTGATAAAAAGCACTAGGAAGTGACTTACACCTAGGCGAGTATCTAATGGGGTCTAGAATTTAGGACACGCTTGTTATATTTAGGGTCGTGATATAACCTTTACACATAATTACTCACTCTATACCTCTCGGTATTTGAGTGACTTTGCCCTAATTGGCTCTCTCAAGCCTAATTGGGAGTTGAAAAAATACAAGTAAAATTGGCTCAAGTCGGGTATTACTATCTCTAGGTTTAACCCTTTAATTGAGGCTATCAATCTCTTGAATTCACCCCAGTTTCTTGTTAGCCTATTTTTCCTAGACTTGGGCTCTCTTTTTCAAGAAGAGCCTAAGTAAAAAAGGCACGAATCAGTGTTTGCAACCACCAATTCAACAGTAAAATCATGAAACAAGATAAATATCACTAACTCATAAACAAATAAGCTTTAAAATCGAAGACCCATTAAATACCCACACTAGGATCGGGTCACAACCCTAACTAATGGGTTTAGCTACTCATAGTTAAGGTAGAAATCAAAGACGAAGATGAAATATAAGCCATAAAAGTTGATTACAAAAACAAAATCTAAGAATATAAGCTAAAGCTACTCTAAAATTACTCTAAATGGTAAAGTACGGTTGTTTACGAGCTCACTAATACAAAAGTTAACCTAAAAATATGAAAAAGATTTATTTATACATAACTAAAATTACTGGACAATAATACCCCTACGGAGGTTCCTCTGTTAGTGAAATGCAGGGCGCCTCAGCGCATGGACTTCCGAGGCCGCGCAATAACGAGCGCGGTCCGCATTTTTCGTCATTTGAACCTGGACTGGAATTAGTTTCGCGGACCGCATAAATACAGTCGCTTCCGCGTTGGCATCAATCGCGATCGCATAAAATGTTTGCTGACCACGTCTTGCAATTTTACTTCTTTTGCAACTCTCTGAACCCCTAATCTCTCTCCCAACGGAATATCAATCGCCTTAGCGTCAGGTGGCTTCGCGGCCGCGTAATATTGACGCGCACTGCGTTCTTTACTTGGCCCAAGAATGCAAGGTCTCTGATTCTTTATCTTCCGCTCTCAACGCAATTTCACTTGCGGTCGCACCCATGGTTCCGCGGTCGCACTTTTGTAATGTGGTCAACGGTCAACAATGAGCCTAATTCCATCTCTCAGAACTTTATTTTCGCGGAAACACTTTTGTAACCGCATTAGCAAAGGATCTTACGCGGACGCGTGATAATAGCGCTGACAGCGCTCCAGTTCCATTCTTAGGGCTTGTGCAAGTTTGGCTCCTCTGTGAGTTCGTTTTGGCTTCTTTGCCTCATTTTGACCAAAACCTACAAGTAAGCACCTTTAGTTAGTTTTCGGGAATACCTTAACGCATTTTTGTTCCAAAACCTAAGCAAAAGAGAGCAAATAGTAGGCTAAAATCCCTAGTTATCACATGTCAACTAGGAAAACAAACTTGATCCTCTTTCAAAGTAAAAAACATTGTTTCTACCTCTAAACCTCTTCAATTGCTGCATATGGATTTATTTGGTCCTACTAGAACTGCTAGTATAGGAGATAAGAAATATGCTTTTGTTATTGTAGATGATTTCTCTAGATTTACATGGGTTATGTTTCTTAGTCATAAAGATGATGCTCTAAAGAATTTTGAAGTTTTCTGTAAGAAGGTTCAACAAGAAAAGGGATACTACATCTCTACCATCAGATGTGATCATGGAGGAGAAATTGAAAGCAGAACTTTTGAAAATTTCTGCAATGATCAAGGAATCTCTCATAATTTCACATCACCAAGATCTCCTCAACAAAATGGAGTAGTAGAGCATAAAAACATAACCTTGCAGGATATGGCAAGAACCATGATCGAGAAAAACTCTCTACCTCATCATTTCTGGGCAAAGGTTGTGAATACAACATGTCACATCACTAACAGATGTCTTATTCGACCAATTCTAAAAAAGACTCCCTATGGACTGTGGAATGGTAAGAAACCAAATATCAGTAATTTCCACCCTTTTGGATGCAAATGCTACATTCATAACAATGGAAAGGATAATCTGGGTAAGTTTGATCCAAAGAGTGATGAAGGTATATTTCTTGGTTACTCTCCCTAAAGTAGAACGTACAGAGTTTATAATAAGAGAACCTTATGTATTGAATAATCTATTCATGTTGTTTTTGTTGATACTAACCCTCGCCCAAGGAATGAACATATTCCTGAAGATGAGAAAATCTCTTGTGCTCCAAAGTATGTTATTGTAGGTAAGGATCATCAATATGAGTTAGCTAATCTACAGACTCAACCAGCTGAAGTTCCTCCAGAAGATCTTGACCTCCCCAACCGGATCAGTCGACTATCAAAGAAAAGGTGTCTCTAGCAAATACTCCAAATGAATGGAAGAATGAACCGGGATACCCACACAAATTCATAAGAGGAGATCCACAAGAAGGAATAAATACAAGGAGATCTCAAAAGAACAAATCTCATGTAGCTCTCATTTCTCAAATTGAGCCCAAGAAAGTGGACGAAGCTCTGAAGGATTCTCATTGGATTAGTGCTATAAAAGAAGAATTAGATCAGTTTGAAAGAAATAAAGTCTGGGAATTAGTTCCAAAGCCTCAAAGTTCTTCTGTTGTTGGAACTAAGTGGTTTTCAGAAACAAATTGAATGAATCAGGTCAAGTTGTTCGAAATAAAGCAAGACTGGTGGCCCAAGTTACTCTCAATAAGAAGGAATCGACTATGATGAAACCTTTGGGCCCGTGGCAAGACTTGAATCCATCCGAATTCTACTTGCTTTCTCTTCTCACAAAGGATTCAAATTATTTCAAATGGATGTTAAAAGTGCATTCCTAAATGGTTATATCTCTGAAGAAGTATACGTGAAGCAACCACCTGGCTTTGCAAATGCCACTTTTCCAAATCATGTGTACAAGCTGACTAAAGACCTGTACGGTCTCAAACAAGCTCCTCGAGAATGGTATGAAAAGTTAAGTTCTTTTCTTCTAAATCAAGGTTTTAAATGAGGTAATATCGATACAACCCTTTTGATTAAGCAATCCAATTCAGGTAATCTTATTACTCAAATTTATGTATATGAAATTATCTTTGGTAGCCCTAACTCTTTTCTTTGTGAATAATTTGCTCTTTCCATGAAAGGAGAATTTGAAATGAGCATGATGGAAGAACTGACCTTCTTCCTTGGGCTTCAAATCAAGCAGTCCCTTAAAGGGATTTTCATAAGCCAAACCAAGTATACCAAGGAGCTCATCAAAAAGTTTGGTATGGAAAATACTAAATCTATTGGCACCCCAATGAGTCCAACTACCATTCTAGATGAAGACAACAATGGAAAAATGGTTGATGAAACCATGTATAGAGGGATGATTGGATCTCTACTTTATTTAACTGCCAGTCGACCGGATATTATGTTTAGTGTATGTAAATGTGCTAGATTTCAGTCGGCTCCTAAGGAATCCCATCTTACTGATGTTAAACGTATTATTAGATATTTAATTGGTACACCTGAGTTAGGACTATGGTATGATCACTCCAACAATTTCTCTCTGAGATGCTTTTTTCAGATGTTGATTTTGTAGGAAACAAGATTGATAGGAAGAGTACCAGTGGGGCATGCAATTGCTAGGAAATGCGTTAGTATCTTGGCACAACAAGAAACAAACTTTGTTGCACTATCAACGACTGAGGCAGAATACCTAACTGTTGGAAGCTGCCGTACATAAGTTCTATGGATTATGCACCAACATCTTGATTATGATTTATCTCTTACATCTACTCCTATTTTTTGTGACAATACTAGTGTTATTTGCTTATCTAAGAATTATGTGCATCATTCTAGAGCAAAGCATATAGAAATTAAACATCATTTTATCCATGATCATGTAGCAAAAAGTGATATTACTTTAGAATTTATTAGTACTGATTCTCAACTTGCTGATATTTTTACAAAACCTCTTTTGGAAGAAAGATTTTGCTTTCTCCGAAAAAGGATTGGAATTGTGTCAAATTTGTAAATCAAATATTTCCTTGAGTGTTCAAAATATTTTACATGTTTTTAGAATATTTTGTTTCCTTACTTATCTGTGATCTAATTACTTTTCTGTGAAAGTGCAATTATTACAAGTATCGCCAATCAGCCACTTTTGAACCATCACTTCTGTTTGAACTTAACCCTTCCATTAACCAAGGAGCCTCTTCGCTCTTCTCAAAATCCTCGATAAAAACCCTCAGTTTCCAATACTCCTCTCATTCCCTACCAAACAACCCTTTATACTATGGCCAAAAGAAATCCTACCTCTGCAACCAGACGCAGTCGAAGGTTTCACAAACCTCATAACACTGAAGAGCCTGTGGATGTGGAGTCATCCATTGACTCAGACTTTCTCAGAACAGACAACGATAGCAACGCTTCTTTTAAAAATCATCATATTAGCCAGAAAAAGGCCGGCAAGAGACCCATGAAGCAAACCCCCCAAAAGGCTGTATGCAAGAAGGGCAAGGTGGAACGTTTGGAATTTGGTCCTAAGGACAAGCTAATCTTTTATGGCCCCAATGAAAAGGCGAGTTTTGAGTCCTACAATTCAAAATCCATGACTTATGGACGCTCTGTAAGTCTCTCTCTTAAGAAAAGCCTTCATTGTGATGTGACTACAATCTTTTATTTTCAACATCTTTCCTCTTTATTTGACACTCTTGGAAACTTTGTGTATGAAGAACCCGTCAGAATGTTTTATGCAAATCTTTTTGTAACTGATAAAGATGATTTGGAATCTATGGTTTTAGGGACTAGAATTGTTTTGGACTCCTACCAATTTGAAAAGATATTTTCTGCCAAGTTTAGTGGGTATGATGAGTTTGTCCAAAATTCTTGGCCCAAAGACTTTGAAGTGTCCTTTGATGAAGCAAAACATTTTCTGTCTGATAACCCCCCTGACATTGGCCCCAAAAATCTTAAGTTTGAACATCGTGTCTTGGCCTACATGATTTCCACTACTCTCCTTGCCAGATCTGGGTCCCTTAGCTCTTTGTCCACTAGAGATGTCTTTGTCCTCTATTGTCTTGTTAATAATAAACGTCTTGATTGGTTTGTGTGGATTCGTCAATATATGCTTGAGAGTATCAGAGATATATCCTCCTCTGCTGCATGTATGGTCTTCTTATCTCTCATATTCTGGAAGTCATGAAAGTAGACTTGGCACCCTTTACTGCTTTTTCTATGATGGGGTACACTTTGGGTGATGATGGATGGGTTAAGCGAAGTTGAAAGTGCTCCAACGCCAGTTGATGTCCAAACTGATCAACCAGCTTCTCAGTCGACTACCTCTCAGAATCTTCAACAAATTCAACATTACCTTGATGGAATCAAGCTGCTAATTGTGGAGATAAAAGAACAGGTAGATACAATCAAGGATGTAACTAAGGAGACAGGTACAGATGTGGCCAAGCTTAGGATGGACATAGGAGCTACACGGAGACACGGAACCAAGGCTTTCAATTCCATGAGTGAAAAGATGGACAAACTCGTCAAGGATGTTGAGAATTCCTATGACTCCTTCTGCACCAAAGTGATTAACACCCTCAAATACTTCCTCGGAAGAAGTTAATACCTCTGGATGTGTTTTTATGAAAAACAATTCTGTTTTACTTATGCTTATTTTTGTTGGTGGTTTCTATTAGACAATCTTTATTGGGTCTGTACTAACTAAGCCTCTGCTGAAGGCTCTACTGCTCTAACCACCTTATTAGTATGTACATTATATTCTATCTTGCTCTGTGTGCTTCTCTTTCCTTTTTGATTGATGTCAAAGGGGGAGAAAAAATGTGAGTAAACACCAGCAAGGGGAGATATGGGAACAATATAATCTCAGGGGGGAGCAACAACTCAGAGGGAGCAACTTCTTTTAAGGGAAGTATCTTAAATTAAATTACTTTGTTTACTCCTTCTTGATTGTCATCATCAAAAAGGGGGAGATTGGTAGGTTTAAGTGTAAGTTTCAATGATGACAATGTTATCTTATGTTATATTTGCAGGGCAAACAAAAAGGAGAGAATGGAGATGCTCAGCAAGATGAAATTGCTACAGGATTCGAAATAGCAAGTAAGGAAATAATGAAGATGTTGTTGCTACATTAATGGTCAATCAAGAGAAGCAGATTGACTCGTCCTCAATCAAGGAACTCAGATTGCCAATCATGGATACTCAAATTAAGAAGATCGCCAACAATTATTGCGCATCCTAGATTAAGCTCACTTCAGGCGTAAATGACTCCTCAAATCAAGTTGTGACAAGGAAGGTCACAATCGAATCTGGACTCTTGAAAGAGAAAGATTCGAAGAGGCACCCCTTGGGTCAAATCCTTTAATCAAAGATCTTGTGCCTCTGATTTCACTGAAAACTCAACGACTCTTCTCTCTCCTATAAGAAGGCTGATACTTTCAAGAAGAAGTTATGCGCAACTACACACATTGTATTCTAAGTCTATCTACTTCTTAGTTCAAACACTGTAATCCTTAGTTATCAGTGTCTCAAAAGATAGGGAGATCTTGAACACAAAAGAGAGTTGTGTCAACTATTTAGAACTCAAATGTTGATACTGTTCGTTGGTGGTGAACGCGTTAAAATCATCTGTATTGTAACTTTTTCAAAGATCTTAAGGGAACCCTTGTGACCCAAGGGAAACTGGATGTAAGTGCCACAACGGTACCGAACCAGTATAAATCGCTGTGTGTTATCTACTTTTCTTTACTGCTTACTTTCATTCTGTACTGTGGTCAGTCAACTAATACTTGTGTTAGTCGACTAAATTTTAAATAGTCAACAATTCACCCCCACTTGTACATTCACACTAAACTTCTTTTTTACAGGTACATGATTGCATAATGAAAGAGTAAAATTTTATATGAAGCACATTGCATTTACATAGGACCCTTTACTATTGAATCAAGGGGAAAACATGTGGAAAGAGGAATGGGTAGGCGCATAATAAATTTAGAGCTTATAGGAAAAGATAATAAATAGTTTAAAGATGGGTAAAAACGAGTAAATAATTTGTCGTTTGTAGGCATATAGTGTAATTTTTCCTAAAATTAAAGCAGTAAGGACCCAACATATGTTTTTCACCATGGGTTCACACTGCAATATGGAACTAATGTTTCAAAACTTTTACATATAAGATTCACTCTTAAAGCCAAACAGCATGGGTGCATGTGCACCATGGGCTCTAAGGTGAATCCGCCCCTGATGAAAGTAGCAGGCTACAGTGCAATATATAGGCATTTAGACCTAGCCAGCAATGTTTATGTGATGTTCGTGGATTAACTCTTGAAACATGTAAGAATGAGAAGTTAGTGAGATAGGAAATATGCAACATGTCATTTTAAAGTAGGAGTGACTGAGGAACATAGCTTAAATAGTTGTGCCCTTATCCTCCTGCATATAAATTACTCCCTCCGGTTTAAAATAAGTGATTTTGGCCTTTTTTGTGATCCAAAATAAGTAATTTTTTCAGATTTCAGAAATGAATTAATTATTTTTTTCTTAAATTGCTCTTGGAGTATGTGTAATGAGTGTTTATGTGAGATAATAAAGGTTAATATGGTCAATTCATTGCTAATTAATGTTAAAATACAGATTTCTTAATCTATGTGAAAACATTTAAAAAGTCACTTATTTTGGACCGGAGGGAGTATTGTTTAGGCAATAGAATGTATCACATTGTGTCCAATATCTTGCTGCTGAGTCTAAGAAAAGAGTAAATAGCTCCAATTTGTAAATAGTTTGTGACCACATTATTCCTCACTTTAATTTGGTAGATATTTATATTGATCCTAATTCTTGGTTTGAGATTCAATTTCTCTAATTGGTCCCTCAAATATCTCAATTCTGAATTTGTTGTTTCCGTTAATGGTCTTTGATTATGGAGGGCTGTCTCTTTCTAGACCCTTTTAGATCTAGTTTCTCCCACAAAAGGCCCAACTCCTAAGGGTAAGGATGACCATACATTATTAGAGATCTACCTCTTTTTAACCCCAAAAATAACCCATTTATTGAATCTAAGTGATTGAAAATTAGAGTAATCACAAAGAAGAACAAACTTTACAACATTATTGCCATTTATAAAAAAATAATAAAAGAATGGCTGAGGCTGACGATCCACAAGATATAGCTGATCGAGAACGAATCTTCAAGCGATTTGATGGAAATGGTGATGGGCAAATATCTGCTACAGAACTTGGGGAGACGTTGCAGGCCTTGGGCTCTGTTACTCCTGAAGAAGTTAAGTATATGATGGATGAAATTGACACTGATAAAGATGGTTTCATTTCCATTGAAGAGTTCACTGAATTTGCCCGAGCCAACAGAGGCTTGATTAGGGATGTTGCTAAAATTTTCTAGCTTCCACTTTTAATATCATTCACCATTTTCATATGGATTTTAACTTATACACACAATTATGTATTTAACATATCACGTAACTTGCCTTATTTTTCTTACTATTAATCTCACTTAATGGGCGCTATAGATGACGTGACGTTGATATTTGTTCATCTCAAATTTTCTTTCTCTTTTCTTGTTGAAGAAACCGTTTAAGTTAGTTAAACTGTAACATCCGTTTTGCTTACATCATATTGAGGTTGATTGTATGTATTTTTTTTCATTTTAATTTGTGGGGTTTACAACAAAATTTGCTGCTGTTGTTCATCTTCTTTCCCTCCTAATGTGACAACGTGGGTCAACAACAAGTTTGTCAACCTTGTATTTGAATTATTCTTTTCTTTTTGGTCCCATGTGAGAGTTGAGCTGTCTTGGTTCCCCCCATGCCAAATTATTGCAAGTTGACCTTGATTTTGATCGTTGTGCATGGCATAGCGTTTGTACTTTCTGAACCATCTCTTTCTTAATTAATTACCTAACCTGAATTGGATCGATTAACTTCTGTCCTTGTATTAATAAAGAAATACTAGTATGTAATCGTGCATGAATAGAGAATTGGCATGAGGGAATATGTTGTGGAAATGGACAAGAATATTTTTTCTTTTCTTCATTTTCCCCCCTAAGTATAAATATAAAATTTAGACGTGAATTCCGAATTGAAAAAGTGTGTTCGTGTTCTAACATGCATGTCTAACTCTAGTGTTCAAATAAGTTTAAAATTCAAGAGATTGTGATATACTGCTCCTATATCTTTAGGATGAACGGTTTTGAAAAAAGGACCAAGTTTTCTTGGAGATGAGAAAAGGAGCTTGTTTAAATGGAATGGATTTATAATTGGAAGCAGATAAAAAAGAAGAAAGAATCTGAAAGGAAAATGCTAAAAACTGCCCACCTATGTATTAACCAAGTAGTAATACAAAATTACATATCTAAGGAAAGACTAACTTGCAATGAAGAAAACAATGTTGCAACATTCCTATCTAATCTTGAAATACAGAAACTGCCTTAGTTTTTCCTTAGAGTTGGGGACAAGAAATCAGTATTTACAAAAACACAGAATTCACTTTTATCTACAAGTTAAAGAGTTTATCAGTTGTCACACTATAATTCTCCTCCCTTTCAAAGTTGAATGGGATAAGAACTTCACATTCTACTTTTTGTTTCAACGAAAATAAAGGTCATCATCCTCAAACTCGGTAACTCCTAGCATCGCCAAGGCTAAATGACTCTTCATTTCGCTTCTTGTCTGCTGCAATTGGGGGTCAATCACATAACTGTTACTTGGTAAAATGGTCTTCTTCTTAGTGAAGGAATCAGGCTCTCTGCCTCTTAATATGTCGATGACCTCATCAATATCAGGCCTTCGAGATTCTTCACTATGTATACATGCAGT
This sequence comes from Nicotiana undulata, assembly GCA_005239495.1. Classification (NCBI taxonomy): domain Eukaryota; kingdom Viridiplantae; phylum Streptophyta; class Magnoliopsida; order Solanales; family Solanaceae; genus Nicotiana; species Nicotiana undulata. The sequence continues at coordinate 54,874 of ML252464.1, read as the reverse complement.
TGCTGCTTGAACCATCCGAGATATTTGGTGTACATTCTTTCCAGGGAATTTAATTCTTGGATCAAGAAGTTTTTCAAGAACATCTTGCTGCAATAGTGGCTTTGCCTGAATAGAAGAAACATCTAAACTTAAAGATCTGCACAGAGAGTTGGTATTGAACATCTTTTAATTTTTGAAGGGAACTCCAAATGAAGGACCACGGAGATGCCAACTCTTTCCAAGTTTTGGTACAAAAACTTTAGTGTCAGTGAGTTGAATACAACACCTTCAAGATGCAGAATCACTCGTGCAAGAACAGCTAAATGAATGTAATCAAATGAAAATACCATCTACATATCACATGCTATTTCAAAACTTTTCCTACCACTGAAATTTAGGATCAGCAATTTTGGGAGAAACAGTGTTTGGACAAATTCAGACATTAATAGTTGCTAATGAAAGTAGTGTATGACTTTATAAAGTGACAGACTGACTTAGATATCGAAATAATACAAAATTGAAGAGAAACATTAGGGAAATGTTTAGGCAACCACCTACCCACAAAACCAAGTTTTCTTCTCCTGGCCCTCTTTTCGCTTCAATTGGCTTCCGGCCCGTTAATAGCTCCAACAGGACAACTCCAAAAGCATAAACATCGGTTTTATCAGATACTTTACCATGCTGAAAATACTCTGGGGCTAAGTACCTGCGAATGTAGTTTCAAAAACCTGATAAAATGTAGGAAATACTTTTGTTGCTAAGCTACATCAGGATCGTAGTCATTGTTACGCTAAAGAGTTTTCCTGGTGGAAATCTTACCCAAATGTTCCTTTCACAGTTTTACAAAGGAAATGTACTGAAGGTGCAGGAGTCCATGTAGCTAAGCCAAAGTCACACAACTGCATAGACCAAGCAACAATTAAATTATAGCACAATCGACCAGAAAAAGCTACTGTTGGCTATCACGCAAGAGCGTGGCCAAATGTTCAATGAAGTGGAGGAGAAGTATAGGGGACCGGACTTCAAATTCCAATAGAGCCTAAACAACAATATGTAATTTCTTCCCATCTGTCTAAGCTTTGGTAGACAGAGTCACCCGGTAATATGCCGAGAGGAGGTAGTAGGTATCCGATAGAATAGTCGAGGATACACAAGCTGACCCAGACACCACCCTTATGAAAAGAATTACTATAGGATAGTATATCCATCAAAATATTGACAATTACCTAAATAAGCTTTCTAAATGAAATGACATCCTTTACATTACCTTGGGAGTTTTCTTTGATGAAAGAAGAATGTTTGAGGGCTTGATGTCTCTGTGAACAACACATCTCTCAGTCCCATTATGCAAATAGCCAATTGACTCTGCAATTCCTACAGCCACCTTATACCTAGCAGACCATGTAAGTGCTGGACCACCTTTAACTCCCCTCTTCTTCCCTGTTAAGTGAATAAATTTAAGTCTCACTGAAATACTTTAAAGTCAAACTAAAAATCATCCCACAAAAGAAGAAAAGGAAATTAAAGACTATTTTACCATGCAAATACCGTTCTAAGCTTCCACCAGATACATACTTGTACACCAAAAATAAACCCTCCTCTGGATCAATGCAAAAACCCACAAGAGGAACAATGTATTGGTTATGAAGAGAACTAGCAATCATCAATTCCCTACAAAATGCCTTTGGAGACTCCTTGTCCTCCATATCTAACCTCTTAATTGCCACTGTTGTCCTCAAAAATCCCACTCTTCCTCTGAATACATAGCTCAATGCTCCTCTTCCCAATACTCTTCCTACCCAATTCAAGAAACATAAATCAAAACACATCAAATAAAATAAAATCCTAGAAATTGAAACATGTAAAGAGAAAGGCCAAGAACATAGCAAAAAATGCTCGGTGATTTCTTCTCATGCTTTGATGGACAGAGTAGCCGATTAGGTATGCTGGTGGGATGTAGCTAGCAAAATAGTCAGAGGTACGTGCACACTGGCACCAGGGGCGAAGCCACATACATTAAAGGTGGTTACACTGCTTATATAACTAAAATATTAGGTTTTAGAGGTTGAATACTCTTTGCGCCGGAGAATTTTTTCACTTCTTGATAAAATTCATTGGCTTCGCCACTGACAGGCACCACCGTCTAATAAATTAAAAAAAGGAAAACGGGCAAGAAATTGAACATACCTTTAGAAAAATTTCTAGTAGCAGAAGCAATCTCATTAAAGCTGAACCTAATCAAGGAGTGAACCACAGGAGAAATGTTCCTCTCTAAAGACTCAACTTTCCTAAATTTCAGCTCTTGATCAGACTTATTAAGATCAGTAAATCCATTATCCAAATTCACCATTAGCACAGTAGTAGTAGCAGCAGCAGAAGAAGAAGAGCTATTTTCCAACTTCATTGACTCATCAAGCTCAACTTGAGTACATAAATTGAACCTAAAAGAAGAGTGAACTGAATGCGGGTCCGCATTAATCAACTCTGGACCACCACACCCTCCTGCCTCTGCTAATAACCAAGCTTTGTTATGCTCCAAATTTTTGCCATTTTCGCACTGATTCTTGATTACAGAATTTCGACGTCTACGAGGTGGGATAATACAGGATAAACCCAAATCCCAAATCATTTTGTAGATTAAAGATTTAATCTTTAGCTCATAGTGATTAGTTTTAATGGCTAAAGTTTGAGCCTTAGAAGTGTGAAGACGCTCCTCCAATGAGTCAGTACAACTACTTGGGGAATACCCCATTTTTGGTGAAGTGGAAGTGGATCTCAAAAAGCTACACGGAAACCCAGAAACCAACAGAAAGAAAGAATAAAGAAAAGGTGTAGAGAGAGAGGGAGAACAACTTTGCTTCAAGAGGAGGGAGAGAATTAATCCCTGGATACAGAAAGACAAAAGAGTCTTGTCTTGGACAATGAGAGGGAATTTATAATTAAAATGATTCAAATATCTTATTTAGTTTGTTATCGCAAGTCGTGCTCTTATGTTTTAGGTGGCTAGTTGAGCTTAAAATTATCTTTTTATATGATTGTATAAAATAAATTTACGCTGCTGGTATAGAAAAATTAAACTCTAAAAAGATTATGGAGTAGAATAATCTATTTGTAGAAGGAGATCCAAGGTCTAAATGACCACTTAAAATCGGACAACAAACTTATAAATGATTTTAAGGATACGTAATTTCACATACTATCAATTGATAAATACGATGATTATGAATAAAAATTAACAATAAAATAAAATAAATTAGTATTGAAATATAATTCGGCCCTCGAGTTAAATCGTCCTCAAACCGGCTGAGAATAAAGTTATGAAATATGAAATAAACTGATGAACATGAGAGTATAAGAAAGAAAAAATAATGTATTACTTTGATATGCGAGAATAAGATGGTTACAAATGATTAGAACCCAATAGTAGAGGAATTCCACTTATGGCACAATTCTAATTACAGAAGGAAATCTCATGATTAGTTAAATAACCGTTCTTGATTTGATTCGTTCCGAGATTTCCGCCATGATTCTCGACCAGTCACGAATATCTCGGCTTTCCGTTATTATGCTATCTTTGGTCTTGTTCGATGTCTATTCTGTTTGGTTTCGATTATCACTGATCTCGAACTCGGTACCTTATCTTCATGTCTCAGTCTGATATAATATGTGGCCGATCCTCGATCAATCCCCGGTCTCGGTTAATCATTAAAATCGGATAGATCCGATTTTAACCGTATGTAATTATGACATATGAGTATAATTGATATATACACTAATGTCTATTTTGTTTTAAACAATCAAATCATGTAAAAGGTAATTATCAATAACCTTACATAGCAGTTACAGATCCGTAATTCACGATATGTGAATGTGATTTGATCGTGCGTATATATATATATACACTCTTATACATGATTAAATCGTACGTCAAGTTCTACACGTGCATTCGCTGCTTCAATAGACTTTTGGAGATGGAGGCGAGAATGCAGAGAGAAAAAAGAGTTAGATGCTACCTTGTCATAAGATAAGACAAATCCAAACAAGACTAACGTATAGTGACTTCAATTTTAAAAAGAGGAGGTGAAGACTCTTCCTCCGTTCCTCTTTAGGCTAAATAACATAATCTTAAACCACAAGAACAAGATTCCTCTTAATGGAGCTTAGAGAGTACGTTAGGAGGGACTTTTCTCTTACACAAAAAGAGGATGGTTAATGCTTTTGGAATAAAAGCTTAATTCAAAGTATGAACAGATTTAATTATTAGCCACTTTCAGAGGGGACAGAGATGAATGGCAAGATGAGCTAGGCATAACAATATACTGAAGCAGAAAAGCAATTAAGTTGGTGCTTAATATAGAAGTTTAAACAATAACTATTAATTAGGAAAATCAGAAAAGATGATGAATGTAGTTTGGTGGCCTTCTCATTCTCCAACTACCATTCTTTAACAGCTGAGGTGGTATCTCTTTTGTCATTCTGCTTTGCCTTGAGACTGGAGTTCGGGCCACATATCTTTAATTTCTCAATCTAATTAAACAAATATGAAGATGGTCAATGAATCATAACGCATTACAAATTAAATTAGATAATTTAAGAAAATGTTAGGTGTAATCTTAAAACTAAGTTAGGTGTCGGATTAAAAATTAATTGGATAAAAATAAAAAGAGGTTCGAGTTATTACAACAGATTATTGTAATATCTTAATAAATATTTCAATGTATTATCTTAGTATCTTGTTTATTCATACATATTTCTCATTTCTTTTGAATTCGAGTGCTTCCGTGATGTCGGAGAGGATGATGAAAAAGAGAAATAAAGTTGTAATTACTAAGTTATATAAAACTCAAATCTCACGCCATGTTCATATTTATCCAGCTCATTAGTCAAAACAACTTAAACTCTTTTAATCATCATGCAAATAACTCGATCCTGTATCATATGCTATCACCATGCGAATCCTGTAATTTTCACGTCCTAATAAATAGTAAGTAGTAGCAAACTTGAACACGTGCGAACGTAGTGGATCGTGTCAATTATGATCTGTTTACAACATGTAAGAAAGTTTATGGCCAAACACATATACAACTCATTCAATTAGGCTTTATTTTTCATTTTGGCACTCGATCTCAACCTTGTTCCATTTTAGCCCTCCAATTTTATTTCTTATATTTTATTTTAACACAAAAGCTGGAATCAGTGCAAAAGAATATAGCGCGTGTGTATACACAAATAAGCGGGTTCAATCTTCAAAGTACATAACTTTCGTCGTAAAATAGTAGTTGTCAAGTGAGTTTAAATAAAATATTTATACAAAATTTACGTTGCCTTAATCGTAACTTATACATATACACAGTATTATTTTTTGATGAAGCGGGTTCGGTTGAACCAGCTTGCCACCACGTACGTCCGCCACTGCACAAATATGAGGTATAATAAATATCCAGTTAAAGGTTGCTCATCCTTGTCAAACGGGTCAATACTAAAATACCCGACCCGAATTTCTTGGTTCCCATGGATGCACTTCAAACTTTAAGATTATATGAAATAAAAGATGAAAAAATCAGGTGGCAACACTTAATTAGATATTTATTACACCTCATATTTGTGTATACATACGCGCTATATTTTTTTGCACTGGTTTCTACTTTTGTGTTAAAATGAAACGTAAGAAATAGAATTGAAGGGCTAAAATAGAACAAGATTGAAATATAATGTCAAAATAAAAAATAGAGTCGAGTTGAATGGGTTGTAACTTGTATATGTGTTTGGCCAAAGTTTATTGTACAGTGTGAACATATGAACTTGCTAATTCTTTAGGTTAACTTGAGACTCAGACTCAAGCCTTATAATAGTTGTTGGGTCGTCATAAAAGCATACACTACTAGAAATCATCCAAATTCAGACGGAAATTTTCGAAGTAATTTTTCCGTCAACTATCTGGTATTTCATCTCCCTTAAGAAGTGCTCAAGTTTCCACATGCGTGCTTATTGTGTATAAATTAGAAATCAAGGGTATTTTTGACTTTTCAATATTTAGTTATTAGGATGTTCAAGGACTATCACTGTGTTTTGCCGGAAAGGCCACTAACATCACCTGCAAACTTAAAGCAATAAGTAGAGCTCCATCAACATACACGACTCAAACCGCTCCGACCCTTTCACATGGAAATGCTTTATGTTTCAGATTGGTCCGATTTACAGGTGGGGTTATTCTTTTGTCCATGAGTAAGAAGTTCTACTTTTTATTAAATATTCTTACATATGTAGGATGGTTGCAACTATTTTAATATCAATAATGCGTGGACGAATATGGATATACAGATTACTCAAAGGACTAATTCTTTTTGTAATGGCATATGAAGAGTACTTGCAGTAGTGCTTGAAAGTGGATGCTTCAAAGCAGAGAACGTGCCGTAGGAACTCTCCTAACATTGTGGCAGAGTGACCGCTGTAACTGTAACTACAAAGAACCAATTCTGAAATCCTGGACTTCTTGGCAGTTCAAGCTAAAAATTGCATGGGTTGCCCCAGCTAACCTATACTTACTTTTTAAAAAAATTTTAATTTTGTATACGGTCAAAATCAGGGAGTCTTATTTCGAAATCCTAATGGCATCGAGTCCGAGTCCGAACGACTCGAAGTAGGGGTCGAGCCTGGCCGAGAAAGACAAACCTCAAGGAACAAACCTTGCGCCTGGTATGTTCTATCTCGAGACAGTACAATTTCGTTGACACTCAAGAAAGAACGGGTATTTCTCAAAGACACGTAGGCCAAGACGTAAATTGTGGGATAAGATTGGTACGAAATAGTACAAATCCGTACTAGGTTATTATACAGTTGTACCAATAGAATTGCTTGCCATAATTAGAAATGTACCATATTAGGGTTTTCCCCTCCTATATAAAGGGGACCCCAATCATTTGTAAAGATATCTCATTGACTGCAAAAGAATATTCTACCTTGCTTTCTCGTTTACTGTGCTCCATAATTGTTCTTTAGCTTTATTGCTGACCAACCTCGAGGCCCTCGAGAATATCGAGCTCGAGATCCCTGTTGCTCTAACAACACTGGTTTGATTTATCAATTCTTCTTACTTACACTTAATATTGCTTGTTTATTTACTAGTATTGAATAGATCACGTATCTTTAGAACCACAAATCAAATTTAATTGTTACTCGTATATTTTGAGGTATACAGTTTGGCGCCCACCGTGGAGCTAAAGATAATAATGATTATTTTAGTGCTAGTTTTCTGATAACACATGTTATTCGTCACACTTTTTCTTGTCAAAGATTCTTTGATTTCATGCTAAAATATGTCTAACTCAGCAAACTCACCAGTATTAAGACTGCTCCAATGCCGACTCCTTTGAAGTTTGCTACTTCATCAAAGAACATCCTCCAACCGTCGTAGGATTCTGCAATGTCTACTCCTACGAATGATACCTCCTAATCGGGGAAATACATTTTTAGGGGTTCTTATTCTCCGTCCACAGGGTTCTCAGCGAGGTGGTCTACCAGTGCATGTCCCTTAACTACTTTCTGAGTTACATAAACAATGTCGAACTCGCTCAGCAGGATTTGCCACTTGGCTAGATTGCTAGTGGGCATGGGCTTCTGAAAGATGTACTTCAAGGGATCCATCCTTGATATGAGATATGTGGTGTAGGCACAAAAGTAGTGCCTCAGCTTTTCAGCGACCCAAATCAAAGCACAACAGGTGCGTTCCAGAAGAGAATACCGAGCCTCATACGGAGTGAACTTCTTGTTGAGGTAATAAATAGCTTGCTCCTCCCTTCCTGTTTCATCATGTTTCCCCAGAACGCAACCGAAAGCTCCATCTAATATGGCAAGGTAGAGTAACAGAGGTTTACCTGGCTCAGGTGGTACTGGGACTGGTGCCGTTGACAAATATTCCTTTATTATATTGAAGGCCTTTTGGCACTCATCGGTCCATTTGGTTGCAGCGTCCTTCTTCAGCATCTTGAAGGCCGGCTCACATAGGACTGTAGATTGTGCTATAAACCGGTTGATGTAATTAAGCCTTTGCCAAGAAGCTCATCACATCTTTCTTGTTCCTCGGTGGTGGTAATTCTTGAAATGCTTTGACCTTTGACGGATCCAATTCTATTCCCCGGCGGCTCACAATAAATCCCAACAACCTCCTAGCAGGAACCCCGAATGCACACTTCGCGGTATTCAGCTTTAGATTGTATTTTCTCAACCTATTGAAGAACTTCCTCAAGTCTTCTATGTGATCAGTGGCTTTCTTGGACTTGATAATAACATCATCCACGTATACCTCGATCTCCTTGTGAATCATGTCGTGGAATATGGTGGTCATACCCCTCATGTAGGTGGCCCCTGCATTCTTTAGGCCGAATGGCATCATCTTGTAACAGTACACTCCCCACGGCGTAATGAAAGCCATTTTATCAGCATCTTCCTCATCCATCCAAATCTGGTGATAACCAGCGAAGCAATCCACGAATGATTGTAGTTCATGCTTGGCGCAATTGTCAATCAGGATGTGTATATTTGGCAAAGGGAAGTCGTCTTTCAGACTGGCCCGGTTGAGATCCCGGTAGTTGACACAGACTCTGACCTTCCCGTCCTTCTTCCGCACAGGCACGATGTTGGCTAACCATGTCGGGTACTCAACTACCCTGAGAACTTTGGCGTTGATATGCTTGGTAACTTCTTCCTTGATTTTCAAACTCATATCGGGTTTGAAATTTTCGAGCTTTTGCTTTACCGGTGGACACATTTGATTGGTTGGCAGTTTGTGAGCCACAATAGACGTACTTAGACCAGTCATATCATCATACGACCATGCGAAGATGTCCTCATATTCCTTCATAAACTCTATGTATTTTTTCTTTTCTGACGGTGACAGATGAATGTTGATCCGTGTTTCCTTGACGTTTTCTGAATTTCCCAGGTTGATAACCTCAGCCTCGTCCAGGTTGGACTTAGGTATGTTCTCAAAGTTTTCAACTTCTTTGGAAATCTCGTCGGGTATATCATCTTCCTATGAATTGACGTCCGTTTGCTGCGTTGTCTCATTGCATGTCACAGTCATTGGTTCATCAAGACAAGTAATAGTAATGCTGTATAGATAAAGTAGTGAGAGAAAAACAACAGTAATAAATATTGATTCATAAAACTTAAAAGTGCTTTTGATAAATTGAATAAATGTTTTGAACATTGAATATCTTATTGCAGGAATTGAAAATACGAAAAGAAAATCATCTAGTAAAAAAAAAAAAGACAATGAACACTGCTTGTTTTAGCCTTGCTACCCCGAGGCTCGTCGGGCTTTGGTTGTCCTGATAGACCAATTCTTGAGATATGTCCCCTTGCTTACAGTCTGTATGGAAGGTCCTTCCTCCCCCTCCTCCTCGAGAATAACACAACAGTCCATGTCACTGTCCTCTAGGAACGAATTCCTCAATGCGGCGAGTGCTTCCTCTTCGTCTGACCCATAAATAATGTCGGCCTGTTGGAATTTCTGCTCTAGATGCGGTATCGGCTGCTCCAGTAGGTAATAAGGACCGCGCCAAGGTGGCGACCAATCGTTGTACTCTTTCCAAGTGTATTCGTATCCCAGACCGAAAATGGTGCCATGGCTTTTGATCTTGATAGGTTTGGATATTCCTTGAAGATTCTTGCCGAGCCCTTTGCCAGGCTAGTACCCATTCAAATTTAGTATACTCTCGATCTTGCTATCCCACCATTTATACTTGTCGATGGCATTGACCCGTTCAATGTGGTGGTAAGTTTCTCCACCCAACTTTCTTCTTCCTCCGATCACTGGAATAGTCTGGCGATTGTAAATAGGGTTGCTACCGTCACCATGAATAATCACCTCTTGGTGGTTCCACTCGAACTTCACTTCCTGATGTAGTGTTGATGCTACGGCCCCAGCAACATGGATCCATGGTTGTCCCAATAACAGATTGTAGGACGCTGGCACATCTATCACCTGGAAGTCAACCTCGAACCAGGTTGGTCCCATTTGCAGGCATAGGCTTATCCCACCAATGGTGGACCTTTGAGATCCATCGAAAACTTTCACATTGATTGCTCCATACTTTATCTCATGCAGACCCTTACCCATTTTCTTGAGCGTTATCAACGGTCAAATGTTAAGAATGGATCCTCCATCGATCAAGATTCTCGTGATGAAGTAATCTTCTTATTGCACGGTGATGTGCAGTGCTTTGTTGTGCCACAATCCTTCTTCCTCACCAGGTGGGGTGGCCTCATTGAAATAACATCTCCGAGGCCTGCACAAGCGCAAAGTTAAGTATATTGGTAAGGAGTATTTCACTAACGGATTTAAATATGCAAGTAATAAGAACTCACCGTGGTTTTTGGCCTCCTATCTGCCTTTGGCCAAATCGCGCCAGACGCGCTCGGCAGACGAGGAAGTGGAAGCTAGTTACTGAACTCAACTTGGGAGGTCCGCAACCGCACCTGGATGCCAATCGACGACTGCATCATCAAAATAGAGTTAGGTCAAATGAAAGGGAAAACATTTAAGTAATGAAACACGCTCGATAAGTCGGTACTTACGCTTCATATTCTATTCCTCGGGGAACGACATCTTTTCAACGGGAATCAGGTCGGAGGTTCTGACTCGAATGAAGCGTCTCATCCATCCTCGATCTTTATCTTCATCGATACTAGCGACGAGGGATGTATAGTCTAATAAGATGGTCGAGGGTAAAAGGCATCCCCTCGACCTTGCTCAAAAAGTACCTAATTAGGTGAACAATTCGCCAGAAGGAAGGGTAAATTCGGCCGAGTGCCACCCGATATTGTCAACAGAAGTCGAGAATCACTGGATCTAGAAGGGGCAAAGAAGGTTCTACGGGACCTAAGGTGAATGGGTATGTGTATATGCATAGGTAACCTGCTTTGTAAGTGGTAATATTCTCCTCAAGAGAAGGGATCTCCACATGTACTTCATCTCCCCAACGACAATCTGCCTTCACTTGTTCAAGTTTGGTTATTAAGCTAATATACCGAGACATGGGTTCGCACCGCCCTGGAACCGAAGCAGGTATGTCGATCTTAAAATCGGAAGACGTATCACAAGGCCCGATGGTACACTCCTCAATGCGAGAAGGTACTACCGCTTTGATCTTCGATGGGCGTGAAGACGAAGATGCCTTCTCTTTTTGTGGAAACGTCTTAGAATTGTTTGCCATTTTTGTTGCAATAATTCAGAAGAAGAAGAAGCTGGTTAGGAAATGGGCACAAGAAAGAGGTAAGTGCAGAGAGGAGTTGATGAAGACTTGAATATGTTGTAGAAAGTAAAAGTTTGAAGAGTGAAGGATTGGAGTATTTATAGAGGTTGTCTAAGCGTGTTGGAGAAGCTAAACGGATGGCCAATAGCCGTTATCAATTAATGGTTTTTTGAAAACTATGCAGACGTGACCTTTGCATGACCTTTTAGTCAAGCCAACCGCTAACCTGACGTGACTGACATCATGATTGGGCATCAAAGGATCGAGAATAAAAACGTTTCTTATCTTTCCATTTTAAGAAACGCGGGGACTATCTGTATACGGTCAAAATCAGAGAGCCCGATTTCAAAGTCCTAAATGGCCTCGAGTCCGAGTCCGAGCGACTCGAAGTATGGGTCGATCCTGGCCGAGAAATGCACACCTCAAGGAATAAACCTTTTGCCTGGTATGGTCTACCTCGTGACAGTACAATTTCGATAAAACTCGAGAAAGAGCGGGAATTTCTCAAAGACACGTAGGTCAAGGCGTAAGTTGTGGGATCAGATTGGTACGAAATAGTACAAATTCATACTAGGTTGTTATACAGCTGTACCAATAGAATTCTTTGCCATAATTAGAAATGTACAATATTAGGATTTCCCCCTCCTATTTAAAGGGGACCCCAATCATTTGTAAATATATATCATTGACCGCAAAAGAATATTCTACCTCGCTTTCTTGTTCACTGTGCTCCATAACTGTTCTTCTGCTTTATTGCTCTTGACCAACCTCGAGGCCCCCGAGAATATCGAGCTCGAGATCCCTATTTCTCTAACAACACTGGTTTGGTTTATCAATTCTTCTTACTTACACTTAATATTTCTAGTTTATTCATTAGTATTGGAATAGATCACGCATCTTTAAAACCACAAATCAAAATTTATTGTTACTCGTTTTTTGAGGTACACAAACTTGTACCCACTTTTAAACAATTTCAAGCCTCTTTCTCCTCCTTCGTTTTCTGAATGCTAAAGCTTGAGATATTGTTATGCGTTCTAGCATGATAATTCATATATATCTGCTTGTCTCATTATGTTTAGTTTGGTCTTATTCACAATAATTCAACCTCTTAGATATTTTAGCTTTACATGCACATTGGTTTTTAGTTCTAATTTATCTGTAGCAACTTATTTTCATGTCGAAAATATTTTTCATTCTTTAATCTTTGAAATGAACAACATTAATCGCTGCTAATCATGATCTATAAAATCCATTATTGTTTAGAACTTCAGCTCTAAGAATGCTGAAGTTCAGCAAACATAAACAAAAACTTCAGCTCCTAAAATGCGAAAGTTCATCAAATATAAAACAAACTTCAACTCCTAGATGTTGAAGTTCAACAAATACAAAACAAACTTCAGCCCCTAGAATGCTGAAGTTCAGCAAATACATAACAAACTTCAGCCCCTAGAATGCTAAAGTTCAGCAAATACTAAACAAACTTTCAGCTCTTAGAATGCTAATGTTCAGCAATTACAAAACAAAAACTTCAGCCAAAACATGCTGTAGTTTTATTGAATTGAAGTTTCCCATTGCACAATGAACTGAAGTTTGCGTGATTTCCTCTGCTACTTCAGGCCTGTATGTTTGAAGTTACCCAAATAATGGGTGTGCTTGTAATTTTTTTTTGCAAAGCAGGTATAAGTTAAAAGGTGACCCAAAAGGGGGTATATATGTAAATGCCCCCGTCCAAGGTGTAAGGATAAAATGGCCCAAACATACTCTTAACATAGTGTGATATTGTCTGTTTTGGGCTAATCCTGCGTGAATTTTCCAAAATGGCTCACACTATCAAGAGTATCCAACTCCTTATTATAAGTAGGGGCCAATACTAGAAATTGACTAAATATCGTCCAGCGCATACAGACCAGAATCAGAAGGAAGCAAAAGACGACATAAATCAGTCAGAAAGAGTGTTAGTTGGCCGCAAAAATCAGACAACCAATTCCAAATAGATATACCGGCCACCATCGGTCGGTAAATGTGGTCCCAAGATGTCAAGATACTGACTTATCTGATAAATTTGAAAATACTGACCAATGTCGGTCAGAAACTAATCAATCTTTGACCAAAAGCTGGTCAGACTTGCATATTATGTAGAAAAAATTATTTTAATTAGAAAAATGTCGTCATTATCGACTGATTTCGATCGGTATTTGTAATTTGCATTTTTAGCCAAATTTCAGTCATTTTTCCCATATAACTATTTTAATAATTATTGGTATACTGACCGAAGTAGGTCGATATTATTGTCATACATGGTCAAACCTTTTTATAGATCATTGTTATTTAAAATTCACATATAGTTAACCTCCTAAATGTTAATATACATTTGTATATGTAACGACCCGGCCAGTCGTTTCGAGAGTTATAGCCCTATTTCCCTAATTTTATGATCTTTTGTGCTTTACAGCTGTTATATGTTTTACCGGGTTGGTTTGTTCGGGTCAGGAGTAATTTCAAGGTGAATTGAGATACGTAGTCTCTTAATTGGAAGCTTAAGTTGAAAAAGTCAACTGGATGTTGACTTATGTGTAAATGACCTCAGTTTTAAATTTTGATTATTTTTTTTAGCTTCGTTAGGTGATTTTGGTCTTTGAAGCGCGTCCGGAATGTGATTTGGAGGTCCGTAGTAGAATTAGGCTTGGATTTGCGAAAGTTGGAATTATGGTGATTTTGGTCTGCACTGAAATTATGCTATCGGGGTCGGATTGGATTTTCGGTAATTGGAGTTGGTTGGTTGTTTCATTTATGACTTGTGTGCAAAATTTGAGGTCAATCGGACGTGGTTTGGTAGGCTTCGACGTCATTTGTGGAATTCAGAAGTTTAGAAGTTCTTTAGGCTTGAATCCAGGGTAATTGGTGTTTTGATGTTGTTTTGAGTGATTCGAAGGTTCGACTAAGTTTGCATGGGGATATATTACTTGTTGGTATGTTTGGCTGAGGTCCCGGGGGCTTTTGGGGTGTTTCGGATGCCCATCGGAAGGAAATTTGCACTTAGACATTGCTGGTTTCTACTGGTGTTCGGGTGTTTCGCACCTGTGGTAGGGTCCCGCATGTGCGGCCCCACAGAAACAAAGTGGAGGACGTAGATGCAGGTAAGGATGGGTTGAACTAGAAGCGCAGGTGTGGCGCAAATAAGTAAGGGAAGGCGCATATGCGGAAAAGGGCTTGAGTGGGAAGGACCGCAGAAGCGGGCAAGGCCCGCAAGTGCAAATATGTGACCGCAGATGCAAAATCAAGGAGCTTAAGTGGGATCCGCACCTCCGATGGAGTTTGCGCAGGTGCGGCGTCGCAAATTCAATAAGAGGTCCACAGGTGTGATTTTGCTTGGCAGAACCAATAAATAGAAGATTTCGAGATTTTTTCCCATTTTCACATTTTTGGAAATCGGATTTTGGAGGATTTTGAAGAGGGATTTGAAGTGTTTGCATAGGTAAGTTCCTTGTGCCTATTATATTTAATAATGATGTTTACCCACTTATTTAACACCTAGTTGGTGAGGTTTTGTGGTTATATTTGGGAGATTTGGGCTTGAGAATTGTCGAGTGAATTTTGGAGTTTTGGAGGGGCAAATGTTGTCGGGTTTTGATAAATTTTGTATGATTAGACTCGTGAGTGAATGGGCTTTAGTTTTTTTTTGACTTTTGTCGGGTTTCGAGACGTTGGCCCGGGGGGGGGGGGGGGGGGGGGGGGCATGGTTGAGCCGATTTCGTATTTTAGGCTATAATTCAATAGTGTTCTTGTAGAATTGATCCTTTTAGCCTATATTGATTATTTCGTACTGCTTGTGGCTAGATTCAGGGCATTTGGAGACCGATTTGAGAGGCAAGGACATTTCAGAGTAGGATTTCTACTCGGTTGAGGTAAGTGATAGTCTTAAATCTGGTTTTGAGGGTATGAAACCTTAAAAATTGGTATGATGTGAATATTTGGAGGTGACGCACTTGCTAGGTGACAGGCGTGTGAGCATGCACCGCGAGGGATTGTGACTTGGTCTGTCCCGTGAGACTGTAAAGTCGAATAGCCTATTGTTGCTTACATGTCTTCCTTGTCTTTTAGCAATTTGGCTGCCTTTCATGTTAGAAACCATGCTTAGACCATATGATATCACTGTAGGCTAGCTACCTAGACGCTCATGACTTGGTGACACCCCGATGTTTGGGTCTATCTTTCCGCACTATGTTTGTATTTTGAGTTCAACTCCGGATTTTGTGAAAATTTCTATTATGAAAAAGCTTTGAATTATCTTTATTATGAAATATTGAAGTAATCTGAAAAGTCGGCTTGCCTAGTACCATCGATATTCGCCAAAATGATAGGTTAGAGTTTTGGGTCATGAAAGGTTGGTATCAGAGCTTAGGTTACATAGGTCTCACGAGCTATGAGCAAGTTTAGTAAAGTCTTGCGATTAGTACGGAGATGTCTGTACTTATATTCGAGAGGCTGCAGAACCCTTAGGAAAACTTCACCTTCTTGAATTCTTGTCGTAGGAATCTGTTAAGTCTGGTAACTAAACCTATGTTGTTTCATTCTCTCACACATGGTGAGGACTCATACTACCGGGCAGGATGGGCAGCCACCATCACCACTAGCCAGGGTTGCGAGAAGCCGAGGTCGCAGTAGAGGCCGCGATAAGGGAAGAGGTGCAGCCCACACAACAGCTGAGGCAGTGCCTGCAGATCCATCAGTTTCTCCAGATAAGGACCAAGTCCTAGTTGTGGATGTACTAGCGGGACCATCTTAGGCACCACTTGTGCCGATCGTGATTCTTGTCCTTTAAGAGTCTTGAGCTCAAATTCTGATCGTGTGCACCGGCCTTGCTCAGGCGGTTTGTGTTTCAAAGGTCGCAGCCACTTCTTAGCGTGGAGGATGCACTCAGACTCCCGTCACCCGCATGCCTGAGCAGGTGGTATAGGAACTCCAGACACCAGGGGCACCACCAGCCCAGCCGGTTGCAGTTGCGAATGACTATGTGGTTCCTGCTATGCCTGAGGATGTGCAGTGTAGATTGAAGAGGTTTGGGAGACTCCAGCCTCCATCTTTCAGTGGTGTAGAGGGAGAGGATACACAAGGCTTCTTGGAAAGGTGTCAGAGGATACTCTGTAAAGTAGGTATTCTTGAGACCAGTGGGGTCTTGTTCTCTACCTTTCAGTTCTCTGGGGCTGCATTCAGTTGGTGAAAGGCTTACGATAGGCGTAGGTTGGTCGGCACAACACCCCTTACCTGGCACCAGTTCTCTGTTATCTTTCTAGAGAAGTTTGTACCTAAGTTACGCAGAGAGGAGCTGCGCAGATAGTTTGAGCAGCTTCGTCAAGGTGATATGTCTATGACACAGTATGAGATGTGATTCTCGGAGTTGGCCTATCATGCTATCTGGTTGGTTCCCCCAAATAGAGTGAGGATCATGAGTTTTATAGATGGCCTCACTTTGAGCCGTGATTGCTTATGACTAATCTCGGCCAAACTTATACCACAAATAAGTAGTGAGGCGGTCGATGCAATAATAAACCCAATGAAGGTCGGATCAAATCCATAGGGAGTTAGAATAGGGATTAGGTGTATATCTAGTTTGATTGTATGTTTTGACTCAAAGCATACTCCCACAATAATGATTGTTGTTCTACTTCTACTTTGTTCTATAGTTTGCAAGTATAAAACTAAGGGACAATATTTTTGGTTTTGAGTTGCTTTTCAAATGATAAAAGGATCTAGGGTTGTGACTTCCACCTAGGTGGCTACATAATGGGTTGTAACCTGTAGGGCAAGTTTGATTGATCAGGGTTGTAAGATAGCAATCACACTCGGATACTCACTTTATACCTCTCGGTAGTTTGAGTTATTTTGCTCAATTTGGCTTTCTCAAGTCAAAATAGGTATTGCACAATACAAGTGATAATATCTCAAGTCGGATCTTACTATCTCTAGATTCAACCCTTTAATTGAGGCTATCTATTTCTTAAGTTCACCCCAATTTCTCGTTAGCCAAGTTTTCCTAGACTTAGTCTCTCTTTATCAAGTAGAAACTAAGTCAATTAGGCTTGAATCAACGTTTGCAACCATTAATTCTTGAGTTCTATCAAGAACTAGGCTAAATATCACTAACCCAATCACAAACAAGCCTTAATTCAAACACCCATCAAATACCTACACTAGGGTTGGGTCACAACCCTAACTAGAAATTTAGCTACTTATGAAAATTATAGAAATTAAAGAAGAAATAAAGATAAAATCCATAATAATTAATTATGTGATGAAAATCTAGTATTTGGACACAAATTTAGTACAAAATTACTTAAAGTGGTAAAGAAAAGCAGCCCGGGTGCTCTTACAAAACAAAACTTGACCTAAAAATGACAAAATGTCTTATTTATACTAAGCTGAAATTATCTGACAAAAATGCTCCCGCGGTGGTTGTGCGATCGCATAATTCTGAGTGTGGCCTGCACTCTGAGCTTGATTGGGGCCTTCTGCGGTCACATAAAAGTGAGATGCGACCGCACTTCATCTAATTGTGTGGACCACACATTTCTTAGTGCAACCGCACACTTGGCTTGAACTGGGACCTGGATTTGACTTTGCGGACTGCACAAAAGTGAGTGCGGCCGCACACTAGATTCTGCGGCCACACAATATTCATGCGGTCCGCACATATTCAACTCGAGGTAATTTGAATCGGCTCCTCTGCAGTGCGCATAATAGTGAATGCGGTAGCGCACTGACTTCTGCGGTCCTCATAGCTTTAAGTTCTCAAACTTTCCAATTCTATGAACCTCTTTTATGAAGACGCACCAAAATTATGCGGTCCGCATACTCTAAAGATGATTATGACTGGTTTCCTTCATTATTTGCAACCGCACACAGTATTGTGCGGTCCGCACTCTAAGCACTTTTGCTCTGCTTTTGTCCATTTCCAATTTTGACTCCTTTGAGTTGATTTTAACTTTTTTGGCTTGTTCCCCAATATTCCTGCAAGAAAAATCATTTCATTATTTCTCGACGATACCTTTAAGCATTTTCGAGCTAAAACTCAAGTAAAAAAGGGAAAATAAGCGGTCAAAATCCCTACTTATCAATTACTAGAGAAAGAGTGTCTGGTGCTACTTTTGATGAGGTAGTCGATATTTCTCATCAGATTGTGATGGTTCGCAATCAAGAGAGGGTTGAGAGGGAGGCCAAGTGGCCTCGTGGACATGGTGGATTTAGTAGTGCTCCTTCTGGGGGTTAGTTCCGACACGGTAGAGGTCGTCCTTTCATACATGCTTAGACAACTCGCCTAATTCATCATGGTGCATCATCTGGACATTGTTCATGCATTTATCAACAGGGCCATTCAACTCTCGATGCCCTCCAGAGCAGAGTTTTTCCCATGCTCCATCGGGTCAGGGTTCATCTATGCCAGGTCCTTCTACCAGTTGTCCCAGTTCTTGGGGATCCATTCAGTCCCCAACACTAGCACCGAGGAGTTTCTATAAGTGTGGGGAGTTTTGTCACACGAGGAGATAATGTTCCCGTCTTGTGGGAGGTGTAGCTCCGTAGAGGAGCTATTCTATGACATCAACACCAGTTCCTCCACCACCCGCTCAGCCATCCCGGGGTGGTCAGGCCCGTTTCTATGCCCTCCATGTCAGACTAGATGCCATTTCTTTAAATGCAGTGATTACAGATATTGTCTCAATTTGCACAGAGATGCCTCTGTATTATTACCCTAGTTCCACTTATTCATATGTTAACTAGTATTTCGCTCATTTTATGGATACGCCCAGTGAGTCTTTAGTTTCATTTGTTCATGTATCTACTCCTACGGGCGATACTATTATTGTGGACCATGTATATCAGTCATTTATGGTGACTATTGGGAGTCTGGAGACCAGAGTGGATCTTTTGATGCTTAGTATGGTCGATTTTGATGCGATGTTGGGTATGGATTGGTTGTCTCCACGCCATGTTGTTCTAGACTGTCACGCTAAGACTGTGATGTTGGCGATGCTGGTTTTTCCGTGGGTTGAGTGGAGGGTTCTATAGACTATGTTCCTAGCAGAGTGATTTCATACTTGAAGGATCAACATATGGTTTAGAAGGGTTGTCTGTCCTATTTGGCTTTTGTGAGGGATGTTAGTGCATAGGCTCCTGCTATTGATTCGGTTCATGCAGTGTGTGATTTTCTGGATGTGTTTCCTGCAGACCTGCCGGGTATGCCACCTGATAGGAATATTTAGTTCGGTATAGATTTGGTGCCAGACACTCAGTCTATTTCTATTCCATCATATCGTATGGCACCGACGGAGTTGAAGGAGCAGCTTCAGGAACTCCTTGATAAGGAGTTTATTCGGCCTAGCGTGTCACCTTGGGGTACACCGGTGTTATTTGTAAATAAGAAGGATGGTACTTTGAGGATGTACATTGATTACATGCAGTTGAACAAGGTCACAATCAAGAATAAGTATCCTTTGCCACATATTGATGATCTATTTGAACAGCTTTAGGGAGAAAGGGTGTTCTCCAAGATTGATTTGAGGTCAGGGTATCACCACTTTAAGATTTGGGATTTGGATATTCTTAAGACAACTTTTAGGACCCGATATGGCCATTATGAGTTTCTTATGATGTCTTTTGGGCTGAATAATGCCCCAACAACATTCATACATTTGATAAATAGTGTCTTTCAGTCCTATTTGGACTCGTTCATTACGGTATTCATTGATGTCATCCTGGTGTACTCTCGTAGCTAGGAGAAGCATGCCCAACATCTGAGGATTATGTTACAGAGATTGAGGGAGGAGAAGCTTTATGAAAAGATCTCCAAGTGTGAGTTTTGGCTCAGTTCGGTCGCGTTCTTGGGGAACGTGGTGTCCAGTGAGGGTATTCATTTGGATCCAAAGAAGATAGAGGCGGTGCAGAGTTGTCCTAGACCATCCTCAGCCACAAAAATTCGGAGCTTTCTTGGTTTGGTGGGCTATTACCGTCGTTTTGTGGAGGGTTTCTCATCTATTGCATCGCTTTTAACCAAATTGACCCAAAAGGGTGCTCCATTCAGGTGGTCGGATGAGTGCGAGGAGATCTTTCGGTAGCTCCAGACTGCTTTGCCATGACTCCAATTTTAGTTCTGCTATCAGCTTCTGGTTCTTACACAGTGTATTGTGATGCCTTGCGGATCGGTATTGGGTGTGTTCTGATGCATGAGGGTAGAGTGATTGCTTATGCTTCACGTCACTTGAAAACTCATGAGAAGAACTATCCTGTCCATGATCTTGAGTTAGCAGCTATTGTTCACGCCTTGAACATTTGGCGGCACTATCTGTACGGGGTTCATTGTGAAATCTACACTGATCACCGAAGTTTGCAGCCTCTATTCAAGCAGAAGGATCTTAACTTGTGTCAGCGAAGGTGGTTGGAGCTTCTTAAGGACTATGATATCATCATTCTGTACCATCCCGGGAAGTCCAATATGGTGGCTGATGCCTTGAGTTGTCAGGTGGAGAGTTAGGGGAGCTTAGCATATCTTCCAGCAGCAGAGAGGACATTGGCATTAGATGTGCAGGCCATAGATAGCTAGTTTGTCATATTGGATATTTTTTAACCGAGTCAGGTATTGGCTTGTGTGGTCTCTAGGTCATATCTTTATGATCGTATTAGGGAGCGTCAGTATGATGACCCAAATCTACTCGTCCTCAAGGACAGGGTTCAGTGAGGTAATGCCAGGTATGTAACTATTGATGATGATGTTGAGGATGCATGGTCGAATATGTATGCTCAATATAGATGGGCTACGAGAGTTGATTATTGAGGAGGCCCACAGCTCGTGGTATTCCATCCATCCTGGTGCCGTGAAGATGTATTGGTATTTAAGACATCACTACTGGTGGAGGAGGATGAAGAAAGATATAGTTGGGTTTGTAGCTTGATGTCTCAACTATCAGCAGGTAAAGTATGAGCATTAGAGACCGGGTGGCTTGCTCCAGAGGTTCGAGATCCCAGAGTGGAAGTGGGAGCAGATCACCATGGATTTCGTAGTTTGTCTCCTACGATCTTCGAGAAAGTTAGATGCTATATGGGTGATTGTGAATCGGCTGACCAAGTCCGCACACTTCATTCTAGTTGGTACTTCTTATTCTTTAGAGCGGTTGTTTGAGATTTACATTCGAGAGATTGTTTGCCTTCATGGAATCCCACTTCCCATCATTTCAGATAGAGGCACACAGTTTACATCGCAGTTTTGGAGAGCCGTGCAGCAAGAGTTGGGTACTCAGGTTGAGTTGCGCACGACCTTTCACCCTCAAATGGACGGACGGTCCCATCGCACTATCAAGATATTGGAGGACATGTTACGCGCTTGTGTCATTGATTTTGGGGGTTCATGGGACCAGTTTCTGCTGCTCGCGGAGTTTGCATATAACAATAGTTATCAGTCAAGCATTGAGATGGCTCGGTACGACGCTTTATATGGGAGGCGGTTTAGATCTCCAGTGGGATGGTTTGAGCTGGGTGAGGCTAGGCTCTTGGGTACAGATTTGGTCCAAGATGCATTAGACAGGGTGAAATTTATTTAGGAGCGGCTTCGCATGACGCAATTTAGGAAAAGAAGTTATGGTGACAGGAAAGTTCGTGATGTATCTTACATGGTCAGAGAGAAGGTTCTACTGAAGGTATCACCCATGAAGGGTGTTTTGAGGTTTGGGAAGATGACCAAGTTGAGACCTCATTTCATTGGGCCTTTTGAGGTACTTTAGAGGATCGGGGATGTGTCTTACAAGCTTGCCTTGCCACCTAGCTTGTCGAGTGTGCACCTACTATTTCATGTCTCTATGCTCCGGAAGTACGTCGGTGATCCGTCTCGTGTTTTGGAATTCGGCACGATTTAGTTGGATGGTGATTTGACTTATGATGTGGAGTCGGTGGCCATTTTGGAGCAGCAGGTTCGAAGGTTAAGGTCTACGGATATAACTTTAGTAACGGTGTAGTGGAAAGGTCAGCCTGTGGAGAAAGCTACTTAGGAGACCAAGCGGGAGATACTCAGCATATATCTACACCTATTTCAGACTTCAGGTATGTTTCTAGACTCGTTCGAGAAGGAACATTTATTTAAGAGGGGGAGAATATGACGACCCGGCCGGTCGTTTCGATAGTTATAGCCCCGTTTGCCCCATTTTCTGTTCTTTTGTGCTTTACAACTGTGATATGTCTTACTGGGTTGGTTCGGGTCCGGAGTGATTTCGGGGTGAATTGAGACACTTAGTCTCTTAATTGGAAGTTCAAATTTGAAAAGTCGACCGGATGTCGACTTATGTGTACACAACCTCGGATTTGAATTTTGATAGTTCCATTAGCTCTGTTAGGTGATATTGGACTTAGGAGCGCGTCCGAAATGTTATTTGGAGGTCCGTAGTAGAATTAGGCTTGAATTGACGAAAGTTGGAATTTTGGCGATTTTAGCCTGCAGTGAAAATTTTGATATTGAGGTCAGATTGGATTTCCCGAAATTGCAGTAGGTTCGTGGTGTCATATATGACTTGTGTGAACAATTTGAGGTCAATCGGATATGGTTTGGTAGGTTTCAACGTCGTTTGTGGAATTTGTAAGTTTAGAAGTTCTTTAGGCTTGATTCCGGGTGTAATTGATGTTTTGATGTTGTTTTGAGTGATTTGAAGGTTCAACTAAGTTTGCATGGGGTTATATGACTTGTTGGTATATTTGGTTGAGGTCCCTAGGGCCTCGGGGGTGTTTCGGATGCCCTTCAAAAGCAAATTTGGACTTAAGCATTGCTGGTTTCTTCTGGTGTTCTTGTGTTTCCCACCTACGGTGGGGAGCCCGCAGGTGGGGCCCCGCAGAAGCGAAGGGAAGGATGCATATGCGGGCAAGTATGGGTTGGACTTAAGGCACAGGTGCGAGGTTAGGAGCGTATCTGCGAAACTGCAGATGCGGAAAAGGGCCTGAGTGGGAGGGATCGCGGAAGCGGGCAGGGCTCGCAGGTGCAAATATGATGTGAAATCTTGGAGCTTAAGTGGGATCCGCACCTGCGATGGAATTTCTACAAGTGCGGCGTGATCATCTCTCACCTACACTACTATAAAGTAGCGAGATGAGGGTCGGAGAAGCTTTTACCCGAAGGATCGGGATCGAATCCATAGGGAGTTATGATTGTGGGAGTTGCATATCTAGGTAATCTAGTAGTGGTTCATGATCTTAATTGCACTTTTCATACTTGTTAGTTTGACAATTATACTATGGTTTATACTAACAGTAATTTGCTAATTAACTAACGAATGTCTTTTTGGTTGTTTTCTTAATGGATAAAAGGCACTAGGGTTATGACTTTCTCCTAGGCAAATATTTAATGGGGTCCAATACCTAAGGCAGAGATGTTAACAAAGGAAATATGGCATAACCAATGCACGAAATTTGCCACTCTATACCTCTCGGTAGTTTGAGTGGCTTTGCCCTAATTGCCTTTCTCGAGGTCAATTGGTTGTCAAAATTATGCAAGCAATATTGGTTCAAGTAGGGTTTTACTATCTCTAGGATTAACCTGTTAATTGGGACTATCAATATCTTGATTTCGTCCCAATTTCTTGTTGGGCTAATTTTCTAGGCTCAGGCCCTCTTTCTCAAGAAGAACCCAAGTCAATTGAACACCAATTAGTGTTTGCAACCACCAATTTTAACATGAAAACCACAATTCAACCAAAATACCAAACACCCATAAACATCTAAGCCTTAATTTAAAGGACCCATTAAACACCCACACTAGGGTTGAGCCACAACCCTAGCTAATGGGTTTAGCTACTCATAATAACTGAGAAATCAGAGAAATAGATGAAGCAAAACCCATATAATTGATTTATAAACTAAAATTGAATGATTCAATGTTGAAATCCTTCTGAAAGTACTCAAAAAGATGAATAAAAGTCGTTCACGAGTTCCCCACTATATCTCAGTAAAAAAACTTTTCCTAAAAATAAGAAAAGAAACTATTTATACTCAGCTGAAAATTCTGGACAAAAATGCGCACCGCGGACCGCACAAAATGGACCGCGTCCGCGGTGAGGCTTTTTAGCTTTACAAAACTGGTCTCTAAGATTGGCCACCGCGGTCTGTCCGCATAAACTGGACCGCGGCCGCAGTGGCTTTACCGCGGACCGCGAAGAAAGGACTTCGGTCCGCGGAGGTCTTCTAGCCTTCAAGGTTTGGGGTCTCTGATTCTCTTGACCGCGGACCGCGTAGATTGGACCGCGGTCCACGTTGATTTTGCCCTCCAAATAAGCTTTCTGAATCACACCACCGCGGACCGCATAATATGGACCGCGGTCCGCGATGACTTTTGCCTTGGAAACATCTTCTCTGAATCTTTCCACCGCGGACCGCATAAAATGGACCGCGGTCCGCGATGACTTTTGCCTTGGAAACATCTTCTCTGAATCTTTCCACCGCGGACCGCATAAAATGGACCGCGGTCCGCGTTGGGTTGCCCTTGGGAAATACTCTCTGAATCTCTTCAGTGCGGACCGCATAAAGTGGACCGCGGTCCGCACTGGTCAATATACCTCTGCATGTGCTTGATCTTGGTACTTTTGCAGGTTTAACTTCTTTTGAGCAGGTCTTTGACTGTATGTCATCCTTTTTTACTAAACCCTGCAACAAGCCCAACAAGTAAGCTTTTGGGACTATTTTGCATACATTTTAATCCAAAACTTAAGTACGAAAGAGTATAAAATAAGGTAAAATCCCTTGTTATCAACTCCGCCATACTTAAGCTTTTGCTTGTCCTCAAGCAAACTAAATAAGCCCCACCCTTTTTTTTGAATAAGTCCAAGAAAATTCAGCTGCCCTAAGGTAACCTCTTCTAGCATCAATTGGGACTAACAATTGCCCTCAATGGAAATGAATCATTAACAACTTGACCTTTAAAAACCATGGATTTCAGTGAGATACAAGAGCATCAAGAGTTGACTCGACTCATCAACGAAACTCTTACTACTACTTTGGTCATTGTGGAACCCAAACTCATACTCCTCAACTCTCCCTAAGCAAACCTCACTTTAAGATTGTAACACTCAGAACGAGGATAATGGGAGTTCACTCATCTCTCTCAAGGAAAAGACTCAAGTCCGGCTCAAAGTACCATAGGCTTGCCCCTTATGTGAGTCGCCACTAATGTAAGCTTCATTCAACTCAAGATCATATAGGACTTTTGTGGACACATGATGAAAGATTTTGGTTTAAGGTAGGAAATATTTGGTAAAGGTGAGTTCTATCTTCCCTTAAGCACTTCATTTGTTTCACATTCTCTTGACTTCTCGAGTCATATATCTCTTCCTGAGGTGTTAGAGAGACACACTGTCACTCCTTGTTCAATTCAATTATTTTTCTCTTTTCTAAACATTCCACACCTTTAATTTCTTTTTCTTTTTTTTTATTTCTTCTAACTTGTTCATTCTTTTTGGCTTTTTTATTTTTATTTTCTTTATTTTTCGTTGCCTTTACTTTTCTTCCTTTTTGTACCTTCTTTTTCACTTTGTTGCATTCCTCGTCTCTCCCCCAAACTTACGTTTTTGCCTTGTGCTAAGGGAAGAAGGGGTGCCAAGAGAGGGTTAAAATTGGTAAAGGCTTGTATCATGGTTTCTTGAAAGAAAAAGGTCTAAGGCTCAAAAGGGTTGACTAGGGAAATTGTCATTGGTAGGATATGGAAATGTTCAAGTCACTGTTCAGATCAAGGAGAGCCTATAATCACATCTCAAGTCAAACTACACTTAGGATTTTACCTAGACAAACATTCAGGGCAAGTTCTAGACTAATGGCACGAGACTTGGACTTGCAATTCAAACTCTCACCACTCAAGCTATAGGATTGCTAAAGAAACAGAGTCGAGGGTCCACAAAAACCTTAGCTATTATTTGAGCAACACAATGGTCCCAAAAAATCACTTGATGGGCCAACACAAGAGTCTCAAGATCACGACTTTCACCATCCTAAACACAACGATTTGTTTTTGACCATAGGATCAAAGGCAAATGTGTTAGGCCCAAGTGAAGCTTTGCTTGAGGTACCATTCCTTACCAACTACTATTTACACAAAAGCAACAAGAAAAACAGACTCAAACACTTAAGAAAGTTGTCACACCATCCATCCTCAGGAAGAGCCACCAGGTTCACACAAATTCCACCTTTGCAAAGAACCTTGGCATTAAGAAAACCAAAGGCTTATTGCACGCGAAAAATTCAAAACAAGAAGCTACAAAAATAATGTAAAATAAAATGCGTAAAGTAGAATGAATATATATAGGAGGGGAATTAATCGAATATACATAAGGGGGAATGAATATATACATTAGAAAGTAACTTTATATACAGACCAAAAAGTGGAAAAATATGAAAAGTACTAGAATAGTAAAGTTATGTACATACCAATAAAAATAGTATCTAACTTGAATGGTCTACTCTCGCTGCTATGGAGAAGAAGATCGCGCTGTCACGACCCATATCTCCCTCCGTAAGATATCGTGAAGGCACCTAGTCTCTAAAACTAGGTAAGACTAACAACTTCAGAATAACTGAAATTAGAAATAACGGATAAACCTTAACAACAACAGACATATATATAGATAAATTTGGAAAACAGTCGCTCGGTATATACAAGTAAACCAACAACTCGGGTATAGACAACTCCCGAAACCCGGTAATTATAAATTACAAGCTCTAAGGAATTTGTTCTAACTATCTCTATACGTAACCATATAGGGAAAATAAAGAAAAAACACACAAAAGGAAAGAGAGAGACTCCGAGGTCTGCGGACGCTAGCAAATGATAACTAGTATTTTGTAGTATTATTTACACCATTTTCTTAGGTTTGAGGCAACGATTGACTTAATTAACCCCACATTTTGATGCAAGTTTATTGAATTGCAGGATCTGAATTGATTTGTAGATATTGATCCAAAGGACCTCAAAAAGGAGAAGAACTTGCAAACTCCTAGGACCCAGCTAAAACGTTGCAACGTTCACATCTCCGCCGCAACGTTTGTCCCTTCGCTGCATCGGATTTCTCTCCGTTGCCCTGCTATCAAACTTCAGAGAACCTGTTTTTAAAGCCAAGGAAAATGCTGCTAGCGCTATTTTTCCACTGCATCGTTCCATCCACTGTTGCAGCACCCATTATTACACGGGACGCGGTTGATAAGGTTAAGAGGTCAGCGGTATTTTATCGCTGCCGCATTCCAGTAATCCGCTGGGCGCGAAGTTGAAGAATCAGAGAACTGCAAAGTGCAAAACCATTGTAGCGGCCATTAATTCACCGCAACGGAAGTCTCTTCGCCCCAGCGCTAAAAAATACGCTGCGAGCGGATTCTCTGTAGGGGCATTTTTGTCCAGTATTTTGAGCCTTGTATAAATAGATCTTTTCTTTATTTTTAGGGTATCAGCCGTTTGGAGAACTCCTGAATAGTGCAGTTTGACTATTTTGAGTAATTTTAGCTTAACTTTAGCCATAGTTCTTCAATTATTATCTTGTAATTTACAATTATGAGCTTAAATTCATCTTCTACTTGTGTTTCTCCTTCAAATATGAGTAGCTAGGCCCTTAAGCTAGGGTTGTGGCTCAACTCTAGTGTGGGTAATTAATGGGTTTTCAATTTTAGAGTGATTATGTGTATGAGTGTTATGTATTTAGCTTACTTTGTGCATAATTCTCAGATTTAGTGGTTGCGAACACTATTTCAAGCCTTAATGACTAGGGTCACTCTTGAGAAAGATGACCCAAGCCTAGGTAATTAGGCTAACAAAATATTGGAGCGAAGTCAAGAGGTTGATAGCCCCAATAAAAGGGTGAATGCTAGAGATAGCTACACCCGATTTGAGCCAATTCGTGTGATTAAATGAAAACACCCAATTGTGCTTGAGAAGGACAAATAGGAAAAAGTCACCCATATTACCGAGAGGTAGTGGGTGAGCACTTTTACATGAGGTTATGATTTCCACCCACATTTCACATTGTCATTCTCGATTGTAGACCCGTTAGTCACTCACCTAGGAGGAAGTCACAGCCCTAGTCCCTTTATCAACTAAGAAAACCTACAAAAAGATATTAGTTAGCTAGTTCATAGTTCAATTAGATCAAATCATAGTATAATTAAAACAACCTTATTACGATAAGTGTAATTAGGAGCATGACACGCCACTAGATCATTTAGATACTCAACTCCAACATATATAACTCCCTGTGGAAATCGATCCCGACCCTTCGGGTAAAAGCTGCATTGAGCCCCGTACTTGCTACTCTTTAGTGGTATAGGCGGGAGCCGATCACTTTTTGGTGCCGTTGTCGCAGAGCTTTTACGGTGTTGATTATCTACGTGAATAGTGGTGTTAATTGTTCTTATTTCCTTCTGTTGCTAACGTGTGTGTTTAAATTCAATTAAGGTACAAATGCAGATACTTTGGGAAATATCATTCCGGGGGAGGAGGTATATGAAAATCGAGAGGAAGAATTAAAACAAGTACCTCCACATCCAGACGAGGCCGACAGGACATTCTTAATGATGATATTCCAGACGCTCCCCCGCCTCCAACTCCTAGAGCTGCCCCTCGGGTGCTACCAAACGAGGGGTACGCGAGTGCTATTGTCCCACCTAGAATCAGGGCGAGGAACTTTCAAATCACAAATGTAATGCTGACACTCTTGGAGCAGCATGGGTACTTCACAGGAGCTCCGCACCATAATTCTTACAAGCATTTAAAGGGGTTCGTTGATACCTGTTGGGGGAGCAAGCAAACAAACGTCTCAGAGGATGCATTAAGGCTTAGGCTGTTTCCTTTCTCTCTCCGAGGGAAATTCCTAGATTGGCTTGAGAGACTCCCAAACCATTCCATATCCACATGGGATGAGTTGGCGGACAAGTTCATCGCTAAATTATTCTTTCGTGGGCATATGGCTTCATTACGGGATGAAATATTATCTTTCAAGCAAGAACCAAATGAGCCTCTTCATGAGATATGGGAGCGGTACAGAACCATGGTAAAGGAGTGTCCAAACAATGACATGACCGATGCCATGATACAACAGACCTTCTCCCGAGGCATAAATACCACCAATCAGTGTGTGGTCAACCAACTCGCAGGAGGCTACTTTATGAAGCTAACTTACATAGAGGCATGTGACATCTTAGATGAAATGGCTGACACATCGTCGGCATGGCAAAGTAGAGCAAATGTTCCTCAGGGTGATCCTAGTGTTATTAACCTTCACAAAGAGCTCCAAGATCATGGACAAGCAATTACCGAGCTTACCACCACCATGAATCAACTTGCTAAGGCCCAACTTCAACAAATAAAAAGCCAAAAGCAAGTGCATGCTATGGAGGGGGTAAATCATTTGGTGAACAAGCGAAGTCCTCGTGGGAATCAAATGCAAAACAACAATGACCAATGCGACCACAGAGTGAGCGGGTACAATCAAGAAGAATCTTATGGTGATTAAGATGAAGATGTGATGTATGCCAATAATTTTCAAGGGCAAAGGAACAATCAAGGAAGCAATCAAAATTGGAACAATCAAGGGAACAACCAAATTTGGAACAATCAAAGGCAAAGCAATTTGAACAACAATAACAACTCAAGCAATTGGGGGAACAACAACCAACAATGGGGAGGCAACCATGGCAATTGGGGTGGTAATGGTATTAGGGGGTCGGGATTTCAAAGGACCCCGATGTACCAACAACCAAGCAATACACCCCCGTATCAATCACAAGGCCAAGGTTCCTCAAGTAATTACATGGGTAGAATTGAGAAAATGTTCAAACAAATGATGGAACGCATTGCGGATCGGATGCTCAACTTGCTTCCTATAACACCTCTATTCGAAATCTTGAAGTTCAAATGGGACAAATCTCACAAGCCTTGAACACACGCTCGAAGGGAGCACTACCTAGTGATACAGTGGTGAACCCCAAGGGTGGGAACACCAATAACAATACCGGTTATGCCATGTCGGTGACCACAAGAAGTGGATGAGGTGGTGAGGCTAGTTCTTCAAAGCAAAAGAGAGTTGTTGATAATTATGATGACGTACAAAATGATGAGGTTCCTATTGAGGTTGAAAATGTGGTGGAAGAGCCAACAACTAGTGAAGTGAGAATTGATATTCATGATCATGAGGAAGAATTGCAAAGTGACGTGAACCCGTCTAGGGAACATGTAATTGACATCCCGAACCGGTTGTGTTGAAAGCAAAGGCACCATTGCCTAGGCCTCATCCTCCCTATCCTCAAAGGTTGGCAAAGAAAAATAATGAGAACTAATTAAATAAATTCATCGACATGATGAAGAGTTTATCTATCAATGTTCTGTTGGTTGAAGCACTTGAACAAATGCCCGGGTATGACAAGTTCATGAAGGACTTGGTCACAAAGAAAAGGTCAATGGAGAGCAAAACTATAAAAATGACTCATCAAGTGAGTGCAATAGTGCACTCAATGGCACCCAAGCTTGAAGACCCCGGGCATTCACCATTCCTTGTACAATTGGTAGTGGATTTTGCCAAGGTATTGTGCGACTTGGGAGTTAGCATCAATTTGATGCCATATTCAGTCTTCAAAACCTTGGGAATTGGTCAACCTAGGGATACTTCCATGCATCTTCAAATGGAGTATCGATCTATGAAGTGGCCTCTATGGATCATTGATGATGTGTTAGTACGGGTTGACAAATTAATTCTGCCCGCAGATTTCGTTATCTAGGATTGTTAGGTGGATTATGAAGTCCCTATCATCTTGGGAAGGCCCTTCCTTGCAACTGGGAAGGCCTTAGTTTATGTGGAGGCCGGTGAGCTCACCTTCCGGGTGGGTGATGAAAAGGTCGTGTTCCACGTTTTCAAGTCAATGAAGCAACCAAATAGCACTGAGATGTGTTCTTTCATGGATCTTGTCACCGAGGTCATTATTGATGAAACAAGCTCAATGATAAATGTTGAAGATCCTGTGGAAGAAGCTTTATTGAACCATGATGATATTGTGGTGGATGGCTTGATCGAGTGTACCAACTCTCTACAAGGCATGGGTTTTTATTCATATGGTCCTCAAACTTTATCCTTGGATTTGGAGAATCGGAAAACTCCTCCGACAAAGCCTTCAATTGATGATCCACCTAACTTGGAGTTGAAGCCACTTCCACCACACCTCAGGGATGAATTTTTGGGTCCTTCTCGTACTTTACCTATTAAACTTTCATCTTGCCTAACCAAATTGCAGGTAGACTCTACTCTCAAAGTGCTAAATAAGAGGAAGAAGGCCATAGGTTGGACAATGCACATGATCATTCTTGAGGATGGAGAAAAGACTTATGTAGAACACCAAAGAGGCTACATGAGGCAATGCAAAAGGTTGTGAAGAAAGAAATAATCAAGTGGTTCGATGCTGGGGTCATCTACCCAATCTCTGATAGTGCTTGGACTTCTCCGGTCCAATGTGTTCCAAAAAAGGGTGGCATGACTGTGGTACAATATGACAAGAATGAAATTATTCCAACAAGGACAGTCACTGGTTGGCGGGTATGCATGGATTACCTGCAAGTTGAACAAAGTGACCCGCAAGGATCACTTCCCTTTGTCTTTCTTGGACCAAATGCTTGACAGACTTGCGGGGAGAGCGTTCTATTATTTCTTGGAAGGGTATTGGTTATAATCAAATCTTGATAGCTCCGGAATACCAAGAAAATACAACCTTCACTTGTCCTTATGGGACATTTGCTTTCTCTAGGATGCCTTTTGGGTTGTGCAATGCACCCGCTACATTCCAGCGGTGCATGATGGAAATTTTCACTGATATGGTTGAAGACTTTCTAGAGGTATTCATGGATGATTTCAGTGTGGTAGGGGACTCCTTTGATGAATGCTTGAACAATCTTGATAAAGTCCTTGCCCGTTGTGAAGAAACCAACCTAGTGCTCAATTGGGAAAAATGTCACTTTATGGTTGAAGAAGGAATAGTTCTGGGCCACAAAATCTCAAAGCATGGAATTGAAGTAGACAAGGCCAAGATCGAGTTCATTTCCAAATTTCCTCCTTCGACCTCGATGAAGGGAGTCCGTAGCTTTCTTTGGCATGCAGGGTTCTACCGGCGTTTCATTAAAGACTTTTCGAAGTTGGCGAATCCTCTTTGCAAGCTATTGGAAAAAGATGCCAAGTTCCACTTTGATGATAATTGTATGAGAGCATTTGAGTTGTTGAAGAAAATTCTTACTACCACGCCAATTATCACCGTGCCGGATTGAAGCTCTCCTTTTGAGCTAATGTGTGATTCTAGTGATGAGGCTGTGGGTGCGGTTTTGGGCTAAAGGGTGAACAAAATCTTTCACCCCATCTATTATGCAAGCAAGACCATGATCTCCGCCCAAATGAACTACACCGTCACCGAAAAAGAGTTGTTGTCTATAGTTTTTGCAATGGAGAAATTCCGTCCTTACCTTATGGGCGCCAAGGTGATTGTTCACACCGACCATGTTGCGCTCCGGTACTTAATGATGAAAAGGGATTCCAAGGCTAGGCTCATGCGATGGGTGTTATTGCTTAGAGTGTTTTATTTGGAGATCGTTGATAGAAAAGGGAGTGAGAACCAAGTGGCCGACCTTCTTTCTCGTTTAGAAGAGCAAGGGAGGCCAAGTGATGGTGTTGATATTAATGATAGTTTCCCGGATGAACAACTTCTATCCGTCTCTTTGCATGAAATGCCATGGTTCACGGACATCGCCAACTATGTCACCGGTGTTGTCCCGTTTGAGCTCTCTTCTAACCAAAGGAAGAAGCTTAGACGGGATAGCATGGATTATTATTGGGATGAACCGTATTTATTCAAGATATGCAATGATGGTGTAATTCGGCGTTGTGTGCTCGAAGAAGAGCAAGGGTCAATTCTTGAGTCATGCCACTCCTCACCTTATGGTGGTCATTATGGAGGGGCAAGGACCGCTTCAAAAGACTTAAGTTGTGGTTTCTTTTAGCCTACTTTATACAATGATGCTAGTGAGTTGGTAAAAAGGTGTGATGAATTCCAAAGAATGGGTGTCATATCCAAGAAAGATGAAATGGCTCTCACTACAATCCTTGAGGTGGATATCTTCGATGTTCGGGGAATTGATTTTATGGGGCCCTTTGTTAGTTCATGTGGAAACACCTACATACTTGTGGCGGTGGACTATGTTTCGAAATGGGTTGAAGTCGTCGTTTTCCCAACAATGAGGCCCGTAGTGTGGTTGGTTTTCTAAAGAAGAATTTTTTCACAAGATTTGGGACACCCCGTGCCATCATCAGTGACAGGGGTTCTCATTTTTGCAATAGGGCCTTTGATTCATTACTAGCCAAGTATGGAGTCAATCATAAAGTGTCTACTCCGTACCATACTCAAGCAAGTGGCAAAGTTGAAGTGTCTAATCGTGAAATAAAGAACATTTTGGCCAAAACAGTGAATGCTAATCGAACTGATTGGTCCCGAAAGCTTGATGATGCTCTTTGGGCTTACCAGACTGCCTTCAAAACACCTAGCGTTATGTCTCCTTACCGGTTGGTATATGGAAAAGCATTTCATCTTCGGTGCAATTGGAGCACAAGGCACTATGGGCATTGAAAAAGTTGAACTTCGATTGGGATACATCTGCAAATCTTTGAGTTGACCACCTCAATGATCTAGATGAGTTTAGATTCCATGCATATGCTAGCTCTTCTTTGTACAAAGAGAAAATGAAGTACCTCCATGAAAAATATGCCAAAGAGCGGGAGTTAAAAGTGGGAGACTTGGTGCTTCTTTTCAATTCTAGGTTTCGTCTCTTCCCCGGTAAACTCAAGTCCATGTGGAGTGGCCCGTTTGAAGTGGTACTGGTTACACCCTTTGGTGCTCTTGATCTCAAAAACAAGAATGGGGAGATTTTTCGTGTGAATGGGCACCGGGTCAAGCATTATCTTGGTAAATTTGATGATAGCCATGTGGTGGCTTTGCTGAAATTCCTTTGAACATGGTAACTTGCGTTGTGCCGCGACGTTAAATCAGGCGCTTCTTGGGAGGAAACCCAAGCGTTTTCTTTTCTTTGTTTATGGTTGTTTTTGGAAAGATAGATTTTTTGTGAACTAACCAGTTGTGAAGTTGATGCAGGACTTAGTGGATGCACTGTAAGTGCAAATTTGGAAACTGGGCAGAGTAGAAAAGTTCCGCTGCATCGGTCAAAAATCCGCTGTCAGTGGTGACCAAGTGTTGCAGCGGAAAACAACCGCTGACAGCGGTCCATTTGGTCCCAAAAACAGGCTATATAAATCTCCACTCCGCTACAGTGTTTACTATTTCGCTGTCGCGGAGTGCACTTCGCTGTGGCGATGGTATTCCGCTGCAGCGGTGAACATGAAAATCCAGCAGGTCTGTAAAACAAAAAGCGCGGTCAGCGGTAGAAATCCGCTGCCGCGCTGGGTAAGTCGCTCGTGGGTCCCAACTATTAGTATATATACTAAGGGTCCCTCACTTTTTACCCTTTTCACCCATTTGCTAATAAACCCTACATAGTTACTGTGCTTCACTTCTTCACTGCTCATCTAAGACCTTTAATTTCATCCTTCATCTACTTCAATTACTGGTATGTTTCATGTTTTAAATTCTCTTTAGTTTATTAATTGTTCTTAGATTTAGGTTGTTTTATTGTGTTTTTCTTTTATTTTGGTTTTTGCATAGAGTTATACAACCCTAATCTTTGATATTGAAGTGTTAATGAATTTTACAATGTTCGGGTAACACTTTCTGCTTCCTATGTGGGTAAAGGGATATGTACATTTTCATGAAACAAATTCAAATTTTGATGAACCCTAACCTAAATGCTTTGTGCCCTCGACCTCCGCTGGAGCGTTTTAGAATTCCGCTGACAACGAAGGTCCAAATTATAATGTTTTTAAAGTGATGATTCCGTTGCAGCGTTCTAGAAATCCGCTGACAGCGGTCTTGTGTAACGCTGCAGCGGTCAAAAAGCGCGGACATCAGTTTAGAGTTTTAGAGAGTTCACTCTCAAATCATTTCAAATTCCGCTGCAGCGGCCAGATTTCTGCTGTTAGCGGTGGCCAAACACTGCAGCGGTCCAAAAATCTGTGGTCCGCGTTTCCTAAATTTAGAGAAGGGGTTGTCGGAGTCCCCTGATTCCGTTGCAACGGTTCTTTACCGCTGACAGCGGTTTGGTCCTCAGTGCACTATTTTACTCTTTGCTTCTACAATTCTAGTTGGTACCTAGGTACACTGTATTGACAATGTGTGTTACATGTTTGCAGAGTATGGTGAGATCCAGAGGTGGACCTGAAAAGCAACCCGGTAGAGGCGACCCTTTAAGGGGTCAAGGCAAAGGAAAGAAACAAAACCTACTGGGCCCGACACAAGCAGTTAGGAAGACACAAAAGAGAAAAAGGGCAAGCCCCTCAGAGTTGTAGTCCAGTGAATACTTGCCCTCCCGGGAAGCTTCGGAGAGACAAAGTAGGGCAACTCTAGTTGTTGCTTTATCAAAGCCAAGGAGACTCATCAACGAGACCACTAGCTTGGAGTCTGCAGATGATTTCTCTAGCCACTCAGCCACTCCTCCATAGGGCACAGGTGTAGCAGCCCAGTCAACAGCTCAATCAGCAGCCCCTTCTTCCATCAACCTCTAGAGCTCAGACGAGGGTCCTGATGATGGAAGGGGTGGAGACACTATAGCACAGTCTGTTGGTATTCAAAGGACCAGAAACCCCGCAACATGGGAGGAACGGTTTGTTTATGAACTAGCCTACCATCAGTTTAGAGAAATGTGGCCTCAGAGATCTCTCATCCCGGAAAGGACCTTCATCATCAAGGACCTCCTACCCCTCAATCCCAATGTGAAAAATCAGTTCTTAGAAAAGGAGCGGTGGGACTTTTGCAATACCCGGGTGGTTGATGAAAATGAGTATGTGGTGAAGGAGTTCTACACCAATGTGGCATTCACCAAAAAGGACACATACCTCACCAAAGTTCGCAACAAGAAAATTCTGTACAACGGTAGTGCTTTCAATGACTATGCGGGTTTCGGGAGGGTTGATGAGACTCTGTATTTGAAGAAGGTTAATCAGAAAGATTTGGCTCGCCCGTGGTGGGCTTCTGGCATTGCTTCTCCAGGGACTACACCCGATTGGTTGGTTGGAGGCACCCTCATCAAGAGGAATACACTGAGTTTTGAGGCCCGAAGATGGGCCACATTTGTGTGAAGCAGGATAGACCCCATACTCCATGATAGTGATATGCCCCTCTCCAGGGCGGTGACAGTTGGGGATATTATGGACAGTATCCCGATCAATATCGGGAACATCATGTGCAGAGTGATAGAGCGGGTCGTGAAGAGGAATGAGGCCTCTTATCCTTTCCCCCATTTCCTGACCATGTATTTCCGAGACAACGAGATCGAGGGGAGGGATTTTGACACCTTTGTGAATCGCTTTCTCTTGGTATCATTTGAAGGGGCCAGACAACCCCAAGCAAAGAGGGAAATCCTCCACCTCTGCAGTCCCTGGTACTTTCACAGCCACAGAGCCTTCCACTGCTGCTGAAGGTCCCGTTCCTTATGAGGGGCCCACTGCTGCTGCTGTCCCTGATCCTCCATCAGACCCTGATGTACCCATAGCAGTCTCAGTACCATCATCATCCACATATCCTCAGACAACCCTGAACGTGTCCCAGACTCTAGTTGGTATCACCAACTGGCTGCAGGTAGCTTCATCTAGACTTTCTGATCTTTCATCTACAGTTGCAGCTCAGCCAGCTCTGACGACCATTGCATTGCCTCCAACTCTGGAGGACACATTGAGGAGAGTGGTGGAAAACCAAAGGAAAATCTTGGAAACAATGGAGAAGCAACAAACGGAGATCCATTATTTGGGCAAGTATGTGAAGAAAATGAAAAAGGCCTAGGATGAGTCAAAGAAGGTGCAGAAGAAGATGTTGGAGACTTAGGATGCTTTGGTGAAGGAGATGGCCAAGGTTGCTGCTGCGGGGGACATCCCCCTTGATCTTTTGCTAGGAGAGTCCGGACCCACTGACCCGGCTGTGGATGAGGTAGACCTTCCAACGACTCCAGTTCGTAAAGGTGCCATTCCCTAGACGGAGGACATGGAGATTGAGCTAGAGGAGCCCAATGGCCAGACTTCCATACAGGCACAGGACCCTCCTATCACCACTTGCGCAACACCTTCTTCATCTGCCCCTGTTGACCCTTCTCCAATGCATCCTGAGGCACCTTAGGGAGTTTCTTCTTACTCTCTCTCACCCGTATCCCCTGTTTTATATTTTGGTTTGATAGCATTGAGGACAATGCTCATTTTTATTGGAGGGGGTGGCCTCTACTTGTGGCCTCTACTTGTTGGTAGTTCAGACAATTCGATGATTTTTGGGTTGTAATAACTGATAATACTCTTTTTCTTATTTAAATTTTCGTACTTTTCATTTTGGTATGTATATATTCAGATTCCCAACCCTATCATATGTATATATTCATCTCCTATTGTAAATATTCATTTTTGTTTTTCGTATTTTCGACTTTCTAACTTCTTTAGCTTTTTCCATTTATAGGCTAACTTTTTATTTCATTTTAGTAGCTTCTTTTTAATTTGTAACTTTTTTTTTTGCGCTATAAATAAACCCCTGGTTTTCTTAAGGCAACGGTTCTTTCCAGGGGTGGAAATTGTGCGAACCGGGTGTCCCTTCCCTACGACAGACGGTGTGACGACCTTCTTAAGGGATTGCATCAGTTTTTCGTTTTTTTTTATTTTCTTTTATTTCAGTAGTAGTGAATAATTGTGATTCAAATAACGTTTCACTTGGCACCAATAGATCTACCTTTGACCTTATGGTTAAAGACAGATTACAAATGAGGCTAGTTCTAGTTCTGACCTTTAGAGTCTTGAGTTGACTGAAACTGTTGTCAGGTGGTGTTCATGGCCATATTTGAGATTCAATTTGAACCAAGATTGTTGTGTGCCCTCGACTCGATACTCTTTAGCTATCCTAAGGCTTGTGAGGTGAGGTTTGTAATTGCATATCCCGAGTGCCGTGCCTAAAAGTCTAGAACTTGGCCCGAGTGTTTTTCTAGGCGAAATCTTAAGTGAACTCGATTTGTGAGATGATCATAGGCCTTCCTTGAATCCTTGCTGAAATTGAAAGACCTCTTTAGCCTACCTTGACATAATTCCTCGATTAAAATCCGATACCAAAACCTCGCTGCTATGGAGAAGAAGATCGCGCTGTCACGACCCATATCTCCCTCCGTAAGATGTCGTGACGATACCTAGTCTCTAAGACTAAGTAAGCCTAACAACTTCAGAATAACTGAAATTAGAAATAACGGATAAAACTTAACAACAACAGACAAATGTATAGATAAATTTGGAAAACAG
Source organism: Nicotiana undulata (assembly GCA_005239495.1). Classification (NCBI taxonomy): domain Eukaryota; kingdom Viridiplantae; phylum Streptophyta; class Magnoliopsida; order Solanales; family Solanaceae; genus Nicotiana; species Nicotiana undulata. The sequence continues at coordinate 16,191 of ML252464.1, read as the reverse complement.
TCGCTCGGTATATACAAGTAAACCAACAACTCGGGTATAGACAACTCCCAAAACCCGGTAATTATAAATCACAAGCTCTAAGGAATTTTTCTAACTGTCTCTATACGTAACCATATAGGGAAAATAAATAAGAACAACAAAAAAGGAAAGAGAGGGACTCCGAGGTCTGCGGACGCTAGCAGATTATAACTAGTATTTTGTAGTATTATTTACTCCCATTTTCTTAGGTTTGAGGCAACAATTGACTTAATTAACCCCACATTTTGATGCAAGTTTATTGAATTGCAGGATCTGAATTGATTTGTAGATATTGATCCAAAGGACCTCAAAAAGGAGAAGAACTTGCAAACTCCCAAGACCCAGCTAAAACGCTGCAGCGTTCACATCTCCGCCGCAACGTTTGTCACTTTGCTGCATCGGATTTCTCTCCGTTGCCCCGTTATCAAACTTCAAAGAACCTATTTTTAAGGCCAAGGAAAATGCTGCTAGCGCTATTATTCCACTGCATCATTCCATCCACCGTTGCAGCACCCATTATTACGCGAGACGCGGTTGATAAGGTTAAGAGGTCAGCGGTATTTTATCGCTGCCGCGTTCCAGTAATCCGCTGGGCGCGAAGTTGAAGAATCAGAGAACTACAAAGTGCAAAACCGTTGTAGTGGCCATTAATTCGCTGCAGCGGAAGTCTCTTCGCCCCAGTGCTAAAAAATACGCTGCGAGCGGATTCTCTGTAGGGGCATTTTTGTCCAGTATTTTGAGCCATGTATAATAGATCTTTTCTTCATTTTTAGGGTATAACCTGTTTGGAGAACACGTGAATAGTGCAGTTTGACTATTTTGAGTAATTTTAGCTTAACTTTAGCCATAGTTCTTCAATTATTATCTTGTAATTTATAATTATGAGCTTAAATTCATCTTCTACTTGTGTTTCTCCTTCAAATATGAGTAGCTAGACCCTTAAACTAGGGTTGTGGCTCAACTCTAGTGTGGGTAATTAGTGGGTTTTCAATTTTAGAGTGATTATGTGTATGAGTTTTATGTATTTAGCTTACTTTGTGCATAATTCTCAGATTTAGTGGTTGCGAACACTATTTCAAGCCTTAATGACTAGGGTAACTCTTGAGAAAGATGACCCAAGCCTAGGTAATTAGGCTAACAAAATCTTGGAGCGAAGTCAAGAGGTTGATAGCCCCAATAAAAGGGTGAATGCTAGAGATAGCTACACCCGATTTGAGCCAATTCGTGTGAGTAAATGAAAACACCCAATAGTGCTTGAGAAGGCCAAATAGGGAAAAGTCACACATATTATCGAGAGGTAGTGGGTGAGCACTTTTACATGAGGTTATGATTTCCACCCACATTTCATATTGTCATTCTCGATTGTAGACCCGTTAGTCACTCACCTAGGAGGAAGTCACAACCCTAGTCCCTTTATCAACTAAGAAAGCCTACAAAAAGATATTAGTTAGCTAGTTCATAGTTCAATTGGATCAAATCATAGTATAATTAAAACAACCTTATTACGATAAGTGTAATTAGGATCATGACACGCCACTAGACATTTAGACACTCAACTCCAAAATATATAACTCCCTGTGGAAATCGATCCCGACCCTTCGGGTAAAAGCTGCATTGAGCCCCGTACTTGCTACTCTTTAGTGGTATAGGCGGGAGACGATCACTTTTTGGCGCCGTTGTCGGGGAGCTTTTACGGTGTTGATTATCTACGTGAATAGTGGTGTTAATTTTTCTTCTTTCCTTTTGTTTCTAACGTGTGTGTTTAAATTCAATTAAGGTACAAATGGCAGATACTTCGGGAAATATCATTCCAGGGGAGGAGGTATATGACAATGGAGAGGAAGAATTAAATCAAGTACCTCCACATCCAGACGAGGCCGACGGGACATTCTTAATGATGATATTCCAGACTCTCCCCCGCCTCCACCTCCTAGAGCTTCCCCTCGGGTGCTACCAAATGAGGGGTACGCGAGTGCTATTGTCCCACCTAGAATTCGGGCGGGGAACTTTCAAATCACAAATGTAATGCTGACACTCTTGGAGCAGCGTGGGTACTTCACAGGAGCTCCGCACCAGAATTCTTACAAGCATTTAAAGGGGTTCGTTGATACCTGTTGTGGGAGCAAGCAAACAAACGTCTCAGAGGATGCATTAAGGCTTAGGCTATTTCCTTTCTCTCTCCGAGGGAATGCCCTAGATTGGCTTGAGAGACTCCCAAACCATTCCATATCCACATGGGATGAGTTAGAGGACAAGTTCATCGCTAAATTCTTCTTTCGTGGGCATATGGCTGCATTACGGGATGAAATATTGTCTTTCAAGCAAGAACCAAATGAGCCGCTTCATGAGATATGGAAGCGGTATAGAACCATGGTAAAGGAGTGTCCAAACAATGATATAACCGAGGCCATGATACAGCAGACCTTCTACCGAGGCATAAATACCACCAATCAGTGTGTGGTCAACCAACTCGCCGGAGGCAACTTTATGAAGCCAACTTACATAGAGGCATGTGACATCTTAGATGAAATGCCTGACACTTCGTCGGCATGGCAAAGTATAGCAAATGTTCCTCAGGGTGATCCTAGTGTTATTAACCTTCACAAAGAGCTCCAATATCATGGGCAAGCAATTGCCGAGCTTACCACCACCATGAATCAACTTGCTAAGGCCCAACTTCAACAAATAAAAAGCCAAAAGCAAGTGCATGCTATGGAGGGGGTAAATCATTTGGTGAACAAGCGAAGTCCTCGTGGGAATCAAATGCAAAACAACAATGACCAATGCGACCACGGAGTGAGCGGGTACAATCAAGAAAAATCTTATGGTGATTAAGATGATGATGTGATGTATGCCAACAATTTTTAAGGGCAAAGGAACAATCAAGGAAGCAATCAAAATTGGAACAATCAAGGGAACAACCAAATTTGGAACAATCAAAGGCAAAACAATTGGAACAACAATAACAACTCAAGCAATTGGGGGAACAACAACCAACAATGGGGAGGCAACCATGGGAATCGGGGTGGTAATGGTAATAGGGGGTCGGGCTTTCAAAGGACCCCGATGTACCAAGAACGAAGCAATCCACCCCCGTTTCAATCACAAGGCCAAGGTTCCTCAAGAAATTACATGGGTAGAATTGAGAAAATGTTCAAACAAATGATGGAACGCATTGCGGATCGGATGCTCAACTTGCTTCCTATAACACCTCCATTCGAAATCTTGAAGTTTAAATTGGACAAATCTCACAAGCCTTGAACACACACATGAAGGGAGCACTACCTAGTGATACGGTGGTGAACCCCAAGGGTGGGAACACCAACAACAATACCGGTCACGCCATGGCGGTGACCACAAGAAGTGGACGATGTGGTGAGGCTAGTTCTTCAAAGCAAAATAGAGTTGTTAATAATTATGATGACGTGCAAAATGATGAGGTTCCGATGAGGTTGAACATGTGGTGGAAGAGCCAACAACTAGTGAAGTGAGAATTGATATTCATGATCAGGAGGAGGAATTGAAAAGTGACGTGAACCCGTCTAGTTCAAGTGAGGAATTCAAGTTCCGATATCAAAACCTCGATTAAAATCCCAACCTAATGATCTTCCACATTTTCCCCCAAATTTCTCAACCCAAATCCTTAATTAAATGATGAAATTAACGATCGATTAGTGGATATTAAACAAATGAGTGTAGAATCCTTACCTAATGTTTTCTCTGAAGATCCCTCAAAATCGCGCCTCAATCCGAGCTCTCTATCTCAAGTTATGAAGAAAATGGCAAACCCACGAGTTTGAAATACTTAAATCTGCCCAGGTTCTCCTTAATCGCGATCGCAGAAATAGCCTCGCGGCCGCGAAGCACAACTCATTTCCCCTAGAAATTAACCTTACGTGAATGAAGAAAACTCCACGTGAACGCGATGTACAAACCCTTAGACGTACGCGATCGCGAATGACCACACGCATTCGCGATGAACAAAGTGTGCGGCCCAGCTTCTGCCACATAAACACTACGCAAATGTGACCTTGGGCCACGCATTCGTGACACACCAAATCATACAACAATGCGTTCGTAGATTCATGCTCGCGAATGCGAAGAACAAATACTTCCACTGCCCAGCTTAGCCTACACGATTGCGGTCCACCCCACGCTATTGCGTATAAAGAAACTAGATCACAGAAACCAGAAAACTTCAACAACCTTATAAGTCCAATTTCTAATCCGTTAACCATCCAAAATCCATTCGAAGCCCTTGGGACCTCAACCAAACCTTCCAACAAGTCCTAAATTATCATAGGAACTTAGTCGAACGCTCAAATCGCATAAAAAAAGCAGAAAACATGAATCACACCCCAATTCAAGCTTAATGAACTTTTAAACTTTAGACTTTTACAACCGATGTCGAATCATATTAAATCACGTTCTATGGACACCAAATTTTGCATACAAACCATACTTGACATTACGGACTTACTCTAGGTTGTGGAACTCCAATTTGACCTCGATATCAAAAGGTCCACTCCCGGTCAACCTTTCCAAAAATCAAACTTTCGCCATTGCAGGCCTAATTCAACTACGGACCTCCAAAATCACATTCCCGATACGCTCCTAAGTCCAAAATCACCCCATAGGCTAACGGAACCATCACGACTCCGCTCCAGAGTCGTTTCACCATATGTCAACATCTGGTCAACCATTTCAACTTAAGCCTTCAACCTTGAGACTAAGTGTCTCAATTCATTCTGAAACCCCTTCGGACCCGAACCGACTAACCCTAAAAGTCACATAAGCATAAAATGAAACATAGGAAGTAGTAAATAGGGCGATCTGGCCTCATACTCTCAAAATGTCGGTGGGGTCGTTACATCCTCTCCTCTTAAAACAATCATTCGTACTCGAATGAGTGTAGAGATATACCCGAAGTGGTGAACAAATGACGATAACGGCAACACATATCATCCTTGGTCTCCCAAGTCGCCTCCTCGAATGGGTGACCCCACCACTGAACCTTTACTGAAGCAATGTTTTTTGACCTCAACTATCAAACATGCATGTCCAAAATGGTCACCGGCTCCTCAACATAGGACAAGTCTTTGTCCAACTAGAATGAGCTAAAATCTAACACATGACACGGATCGCCGTGATATTTCCTGAACATAAAAATGTGGAACACTAGATGAACTCCTGCTAGGCTGGGAGGCAATGCAAGCTCATAAGTAATCTCCCCAACTCTCCGCAACACCTTGAACGGGCTAATAAACCTTGGGCTCAACTTTCCCTTATTCCCGAACCTCATAACACCCTTCATGGGTGACAACCAGAGTAGGACCCGCTCTCCGACCATAAATATAACATCGCGAATCCTTCCGAGCTGCATAACTCTTATGTCTGGACTGGGCTGTACGAAGTCGATCCTGAATCACCTTAACCTTCTACAAAGCATCATGAACCAAGTCTATACCCAATAGCCTAGCCTTGCTCGGCTCAAACCAATCCACTAAAGACCGACACCGTCTACCGTACAAAGCCACACAGGAGGCCATCTGAATGCTCGACTAATAAATGTTATTGTAGGAAAACTCTTCAAGTGGAAATAACTGATCCCAAGAACCCCCAAAGTCCATCACACATGCACGAAGCATATCCTTTAGTATCTAAATAGTGCGCTCGGACTGCCCGTCCGTCTGAGGGTGAAATTATGTGCTCAACTCAACTCGAGTACCTAACTCATGTCGTACGGCTCTCCAAAACCGCGATGTAAACTGTGTACCCTGGTAAGAGATGATAGACACGCCATGAAGCCTGACAATCTCACAGATATAAACTCGAGCCAGCTACTCGGAAGAATAAGTATTTATCACTAGTATGAAATAAACTGACTTGGTCAACCTATCCACAATCACCCAAACTGCATCGAACATCCTCTAAGTCTGTGGAAGCCCAACAACAAAATCCATAGTGATTCGCTCCCAATTCCACTCTAGAATATCTAGCTTCAGAAGCAATCTACCTGGCCACTGATGCTCATACTTCACCTGCTGGCAATTTAGGCACCAAGCTACATACTCTAATATGTCCTTTTCCCTTCTCCTCCACCAATAATGCTGCCTCAAATCCCGATACATCTTCGTGGCACCTGGATTAATGGAGTACTGTGAATTGTGTGCCTCTTGGAGAATCAACCCAGGAAAACCATCTAACGCCAATGGCCTCTCTTCTGCTAGCAGATTTACTAAGCTGCCCAAACTCTCCACCCTGCGACTTAAGGCATCGACCACCACATTAGCCTTCCCATGATGGTATAGAATAGTGATATCATAATCCTTAAGCAGCTTTAACCACTTCCACTGATGCATGTTAAGATCCTTCTGCTTGAACAAATGTTGCAGTCTCTGGTGATCAGTGTACATATCAAAAGGGACACCGTACAAATAGTGCCGCCAAATCTTCAAGTCATGAAAAAAAGCTGCTAACTCAAGGTCGTGGACATCATAGTTCGTCTCATGCAGCTTTAGCTGTGTAGACGTGTAGGCAATCACCCAACCGTCCTATTTCAACACCGCGCCAAGGCCAATCCGCGATGCGTCACAATATACAGTATAAGACCCCAAACCTATAGGCAATACCAATATTAGGGCCGTAGTCAAAGCTGTCTTGAGAATTTGAAAGCTCTCCTCACACTACTCTGTCCACCTGAGCGGAGCACCCTTCTGGGTCAGCCTAGTCATAGGTGTTGCAATAGATGAGAAACCCTCTAAAATCAACGGTAATACCCCGCAAAACCAAGAAAACTTTGGATCTTCGTAGCTAAGGGGGTCCACCTTGATACAAACTCTCGACACTACGTGACCCAAAAATGCCACTGAATCTAGCCAGAACTCACACTTTGAAAATTTTGCATATGACTTCTTTTATCTCAAGGTATGAAGCACAGTCCTCGGGTGTTGCTCATGATCCTCCCGATTCCGGGAGTACACCCAAATGTCATCGATAAACACAATGGTGAATGAGTCAAGATAGGGTCGAAACACACCGTACATCAAATGCATGAATGCTGTTGAGGCGTTGGTACGCGCAAATCATATCACAAGGAACTCATAGTTACCAAACCGAGTCCCAAAAGTAGTCTTCGGGATATCAAACTCCTGAATCTTCAACTGATGATAGCTTGAATGCAAGTCAAACACTCTGGCACCCTGTAAATGATCAAATAGGTCATCAATACGAGGCAATGGATACATGTTCTTCACTGTAACTTTGTTCAAAGGCGAAATTCGATGCACATAAACATATAACCTTCCTTCTTTATCACAACAAGACCATAGCACCCTAAGGCAATAGCCGAATGAAGCCCATATCAAGAAATTCCTGCAACTGTTCCTTCAACTCTTTCAGAGCTATACGATATGGAGGAATAGAAATGAGTTGAGTGTACGGTAATAAATCAATACCAAAGTCGATATCCCTATCACGCTGGATGCCCAAAAGATCAGCTGGAAATACATCTGGATAATCCCTCACTACCGGAACTGACTCACTGGTAGGGTTGTATCAATAGTGACATCTCTCACATAAGTTAGATATGCGTCACGCCCTTTCTCAACCATTCGTTGAGCCTTTAGAATGAAAAACTCTGCTGGGAGTATAATCTAATATACCTCTCTACTCTAACCATGGTAATCCTGGCATAGCCACTGTCACAGCCTTGGATTGATAATCACGAATTGCATAATGGGGCGACAACCAGTCTATGCCCAAAATAATATCATAATCTACCATATTGAGCAATAATACCAATACTTGTAATGATAGAGTCGGATGAAACTTCTTCTATACGAGTAGAAAGATCATAATATCTAGCCAAGTGTCCCCCTCTAGGGCGGCCTCTACCTGCCGACCTCCACCTCCAACAGGGTGAGCAGGTGGAGTGGTAGCTGGTGTTGTAACCATATCCCGAGGACCCAGTGGAGCACACAGTGCCTAAGAAATTTATGGAGGTGCACCCATCCTGAGTCTGGAGAAATCATTCACCACATGACGAGTGTCACCAAAATCAAAATAAGATCTTAGAGGATGTGGTTGTTGTGGCTGGCTCGGGCCTAATCGGCTGGAATGACCGCTGAAAGCACCTTGTGTAGGAGGTGCGCTAGAAAATAGTGGTTCATAATAGGGAGTTTGGGGCCTAGGAATGGCCGGAATAGCGGTGGCGGCTGGAAGAGCTGAATGAACAAGGTGATTCACATCGCCCCTACCATGACGAACCGCAGCTGGAGCACGAGTACCACTATAAGTGCTAGACTCTCGAGACCTCTTGGACTCCCTCTACCCTCTCTCCCTAGTTAGCACACCCTCCAATATGCTAGCAATCCCTACTACCTTCTTGTATGAGATGTCCATCTCCAACTCTCGGGCCATGCTAAATCTGATACTGGGGTTGAGCCCCTCGATTAATCAACAGAATCTCTCTTGAACTGTAGAGACCATGGCTGGTGCATGCCTAGACAAATCACTGAACTGAACTACATACTCTAGCACAATCATAGAACCCTGGCACAACTGCTCCAACTCTACGCGCCATGCATCTCTGTGACTCTAGAAACATACTCCCTCAAGAATATATTGGAGAACTGAGTTCATGTGAGTGAATCTGCCTCGACTGGACTACCCAACTCATAAGCACGCCACCACTGATAGGCCACTCCTCTAAGTTGGAACATAGTGAAAGAAACCCCGCTCGAATCCGCTACCCCCATAGTACGGAGGATACAATGGCACTCCTCAAGAAAACACTGGGCATCCTCTGATTCCAAGCCACTGAAAGTAGAAGGGTAGTACTTCTTGTACTGCTCGAGCCTGAGCTAGTCCTCCTCAGAAACTGCTTCCCTACCCTCGGGTCGAACTGGGGCTACCGGCTGCACCGATATGACCTCTACAACCTCGTCAACCTGAACCCGCTTCTCTAGGGTGTGGGCGGCGGTACTTTATGTTCCCTCCTGGCCTGAGATCTGACAAGAGCAAGTAGAATCAATCCTACCTAAGCTAAAGTACCAAACATGCTCAGAAACTGGGTGAGGGTCTCCTAAATAGCTGGTGCACTAACATGCGTCTCAGGTGCCTGCTCTCCGATTGGAGCTACTGGTGGATCTTCGGTAGCAGCTCGTGCGGGTGCTCTTGCTACACCACGTGGACATCCTCGACATCTACCTTGGCACCGGCCTCTCGTGGATCTAGCAGGGGGCGCGGATGCCTGGTCATCTGATCCGGTTGTACGTGTCCTCGCCATCTGTGAGAAAATAATTTTGCATAATAGGGAATCAAAGAAGTAAAGTCTTTATAATAGTTCCATAGCCTCCCGAAGATAAGTACAGACGTCTCTGTACCAATCCACGAGACTCTATAAAACCTGCTTATGACTCATAACACCTATGAACCTAGAGCTCTGATACCAACTTGTCACAACCCAAATCTCCCTCTGTAAGATGTCGTGATGACACATAGTCTCTAAGACTAGGTAAGCCTAACAGCTTTGGAATAACTAAAATAATAACATAAATAAGGACTAAACCTTAACAACAATATGTATATTTATAGATAAAGCTGGAAACCCATGGCTCGACATATACAAGTAAACCAACAACGCAACTCCCAAAATCGGATATTCATAAGTCACAAGCTCTGAGGAATTTGTTCTAACTGTATCTATACCTCAGCATCTAGGAAAAAATAAAGAAGAACAACATAAAAGTATAGAGGGGTACTCCTAGGTTTGCAGACGCTGGCAAAAATACCTTGAAGTCTACATAGCAGCAACATGTACTCTCTACTAATAGCATGGATGGTAGAAGGTAACTAGATCTGCACAGAAAACATGTGCAGAAGAGTAGCACGAGTACACCACAACGGTACCCAGTAAGTGCCAAGCCTAACCTCGGTAGAGTAGTGACGGGGTCAGGTAAGGCCCTACTGAAATATAGTAATTAAGGCACACAATATAGTAATATAATGAAAAGATGAAGGATTTAACAATGAGAAGTTATAGAGGTAACCACACAACACTAGAGGATAAACAACAGGGTCGCTTTCGAGGTATCGCCTTGTAGTCCCAAAAGTAAATACTCAATAGGGGAGCTCCCGAGTTACCGCCTTGTAGTCCCAAAAGTAAATTTGCAACAGGGTATCTCCCGAGGTACTTCCTTGTAGTCCCAGAAGTAAATATGCAACAGGGGAACTTCCGACGTACCGCCTCGTAGTAACAAAGTAAATACACAACTTGAAACCGATGGAACAACAAATTCACAGCAAGAAATTGTAGAGTTAAAGACTAAATACAAAAAAATCAAGGAAAACAGGAAATTCAACTAAGCATGTTGCACAGATTTCAAATAAATATTTAAGACACATAGACATGCGAAATTATGCTAAACATGATAACTACACATGCTAGGATAGCTCGATTAAGATTTAACAGGTTATTTTTCAGTATAAACCGGATTTCAACAATTAGCCCATGTACACACTCATCACCTCGCGTACACGGTACTCACATATCACAAAATTATTACAACAACACCAAATCCTAAGGGAATTTCCCCCACACAAGGTTAGGCAAGTCACTTACCTCGAACCAACCTCAATCAATCAATAAGAATGCCTTTTCCTCGACTTTCCGACTATGAATGACCCAACTCTAGCCGAAAGCAATTTCATCCTATAAATATAACTATAAGAAACTAATCTAATTAATGATTTCAAGACTTTAACAAGAAATTAGAAAATCTCCCCGACCCGTGCCCACGTCTCGGAATCAAGTAAAATTCACATAATATGAACACCCATTCAACCACGATTTCACACATACCAAAATTACACAAATTCGAAACCAAAGCCTCGATTAATATCCCAAAATTTGGCAAAAGGATTTTCCACCCTTCCCCCAATTTCGCAACTCAAATCCTTAATAAATTCATAAATTAACGATGGATTAGTGGATAGTAAACAAAAATGAGTGAAGAATCCTTACCCAAATGCGTTCTTTGAAAATCCTTCAAAACCTCGCCTCAATCCGAGCTCTCTATCTCAAGTTATGAAAAAAATGGCAAGCCCACGATTTTGAAATGTTTAAATCTGTCCAGGTGCTCCTTAATCGCGATCGCAAAATTAGCCTCGCGATCGCGAAAAACAACTCAGCTGCACCAGAAATTAACCTTACACGAACACAAAAAACTCCACGTGAATGCAGTGCATTGTCTCTCTGACTTACGCGATCGCGAAAGACCCCACATGTTCGCAATGAACAACGTGTGGCCCAAGTTCTGCCTCATAAAAACTACGTGAACGCAACCTTGGCCACGTGTTTGCGAAGCACCACTTCACATAACTATGCGTTCTCATACTCCTGCTCACGAACGCGAAGAACAAATCCTTTCACAACCCATATTAGCTTATGCGATTGCGGAACATCCCACCTGATCGCGTATAAGGAAACCATATCACATATACCAGAAAACTTCAGCAGCCTTTTAAGTCCAATTTCCAATCCGTTAACAATCTGAAATCCACCAGAGGCCCCCGTTACCTCAACAAAACCTACTAACAAGTTCTAAAACATCATACGAACTTAGTCGAACCCTCGAATCACGCCAAACAACACTAAAAACATGAATCACACCCCAATTCAAGATTAATGAATTTTAAAACTTCAAACTTCTACAACCGATGCCGAAACCTATTAAATCACGTCAGAGTGACCCCAAATTTTGCATACAAGTCATAATTAACATTACACACCTACTCCAGCTTTTGAAACTCCAATCCAATCCCGATATCAAAAAGTTCACTCCCGGTCAAACTTTCCAAGAATCCAACTTTTGTCATTTCAAGCCTATTCAATTATGGACCTCCAAATCACTGTGGGCGCATGCTTCTAAGTCAAAAATCACCCTCACGGAGCTAACAGAACAATCACGACTCCATTCCGGCGACATTTACCCATAAGTCAACATCCAGTCATTTCAACTTAAGCCTCCAACCTTGAATCTAAGTGTCTCAATTCATTCCGAAATCCCTCCGGACCCAAACTGACTAACCCGACAAGTCACATAAGCATAGAATGAAACATAAAAAGCAGTAAATAGGTGGATCGGGGCTCATACTCTCAAAATAACCGGCTGGGTCGTTACACGCGCAACTATCGGTCGAGCTTGAGCACGCAAAGTCTAGAGAAGAAAAGAGAGATCAACAATTTAATATTCTTAAAAGTCATCTAGCCAATCTTCTTGCTAGTGGGGCTTTCCCGATTCCCTAGTCTCGTGAGTCTTTCCGAGATGCAACTCCTTCTCATCGCGATCCTTCAGACCGTGCCGACAATGAAGCTTCTGGTAGTGAAGAAGATGTAGTACAAAACACTCCTTGAATGGTGTTTATATTGCCATGTGAAGTCTTGAACTTGTGAATAGTTTGTTGGAATTTTTGCAACTCTATATATGTTGTTGAGATAGTTTTGTTATTGATAACTTGTATTGTGTTTGATTAATTATAGTGTTTGGCGTTATTTTTGTAGTATTGGTTGGTGCATTAGGTTGAATTGTTGTTGAATGTCAGCAATGTACTTCTGCCAGTATAGATTGTTTATTGATTGTAATTAGCCGGTGGTGTACCTTAGAGCAGCAATATTCTGTTAGTTTTTCTTCCAATAAAACCGTCAAACTAAATTTGGTTAAAAGTTTCCATTTTAAAATCCTAGAAAATTAAAAATACAAAATCGGTCAGTAACTACAATGTGAAATCTCCAGTATTAATAAATACCAATCGAAATCGATCAGAATTTAAATTTTCGAATTTATTATATTTTAATAATTTTGTCTGGTATCGATCGCTGTATTAAAAGATAAATGAAAATTATTTTTCAATATATCGATCGGCTTCAGTCAGAATATTTAGTTTTCCTTGAAAGCGTGTCAATTAATTTGGTCAACTTTTAGTTAAACAAACCGACCGCCATCGATCGAAAATTGCGATCGAATTCGGTCGCTATTTATTATCAACCAGCCTTATTTCGACGAATTAAAGTCAGTCAGAAATGGTCGACTTTTCATGATTTTTTTCCGATTTCGGCCGGTATTTCTGGATGATTTTTGGTAGTTTTCTAGGAGCGGGCAGAGCCAGAATTTTTATTAACGGGAGTTAACATATAAATAAGTAAGTAGGCAAAGAAATCAAGGGGTATAAACACATAGTTTATATACATAAAAATTAAATATCTAATCTATCTTATAATTTTTCGATGAAGGGGTGTTAATTAACTCCCCTTGTCAATGAGTGGCTCCGCCACTTATTATAAGTAGCTTATTTTTTGTTACTTTTCATGTGAAATTTTGTCACACATATCCAACAATCTCCCTTTTAGACTAAATTCCATATGACCCATCTATGTTCATGTACTAATTTGGAAATTAACTATGTGCGACTCACATGATCCGAGTTGTCATGGTTATCGAAGCCTAAAGTTTATGTAATGCGTTTTTAAAGTTACGGGTAATGGTCGTAAATCCCGTAGATGGGCAAAGGCATTAAGCTTGGCCCCCATACCACACTCTGCCATCTCCATAGTACCGATAAACCATGGCCATGGTACTATTGTTGGGATAAAAAGAGGGGCACTTTATATATACCTATTTTTGGGCCACCATTGAAATTATACTTGCATTGCACAAAATTATTCAAAGTGTACCCGCTCGGATTTGAACTACTTCAATCTCTTCAATTGCAACTTTAGAAATTCAAATATTAAGTGGTTCAATCTTTTCATGCAACTTCAGATATTAAACCTGAAGTCCTTGTATCCTTCAAATGCAACTTTAAAATTTGAATCTTAATTAATTAAATTTCTTCGATGAAGCTTCAGATTTTGAATCTAAGTTTCTTGACATAAACTTATTTTTCAAATTTCAATAATCCAACACACGATTCAACACCCAAATCTACTCCAAATGAGCTTAAATTTGAAACATAACCTTTAAATATCATAAATAACAAACCACAATGATCAACTTGTCAAAACAACAAAGTTAACAAACTAATTTTGCAACTAATAATAATAAGAAGAAACACTAAGCACAAAGAAGAGAAAGCAATAGTGAAGAAGAAGAGAAAAGTGTAGTATCTGAAGTTACTACAATAATTGGATATAAGTTAAAATTTATTTAAAAAGTGGGTACAGATTCAACCGATGGCGAAACATTTGGGCGCCACATGAAAATTTTCCAATAAAACGATTAAAAATAATCTTAACACTGTGTGATATTCTCAGCTTTGAGCTAAGCCTGCAAGGTATTTCAAAAAGGCCTCACACTATTAAGAGTATTTAACTCCTTATAAATAGCTTATTTTTCTTTTTTACTTTCATGTGAAACTTTGTTCACACACCCAACACAAGGACCTTTGTCTCAAACAAAAAAGCAAACACTTTTATGGTTGCTCAAAGACAATCCTTATCCTAATTCTGAACTTCAACCTGAGACATGGAGAACATTGTTTGCAATATTATATCTCAGATAAAAGTAGTGGATCAATTAGGAAAGAAAAAAAAAAGATGCTTGCCGAAATAGTACAAGTTAGTATGGAGCAAAGTTTGAAACATTTGTACACAAAAAATACTACAAGTATCACTTCAGCCAAAAGAGAAACTTAGTAATTCTGATTGAGATGTTAGCCATTCTTTATCTATCTTTTAGAGAGAAGGAAACAACTAAAAGTATGCATTTTCATCATGCATTGTTATGCTTCTTATGTGTATTTGCTAAATAATCTTGTTTTTTCCCAAAGTGTGAAAGTCTTAAATAATTCAGATCATGCACTAAACTTTAAAGGATTTAAGTAATATATTTTCATAGTGTGGAGATTTGTTTATACTATCAATGACTTTTAACTTGTGATAACATGTAAATTATCATTTTTGCCATATTCTTAATTAATTATTAATAATAGATTTACGGTAATTACTAATAAGTGACCTTTTTGTATAAATGTTTTTGAATTATCAGTTGACAAAGGATGAAAAGGGCATGTTTTGAGTGTGTTTGAGTGTTAATTATTGGGTGAGTTTCTTGAGTTCACACCGCTTTTGAAGTAAAAATATGTATTTCTTATGTGTAGGAACAAACTTATGCAGAAAAGGATGAAATAAGAGAAAAATTGATGAAAAAAGAGTTGAAGATAAATGTCCCATACAACAAAGTGAGGTTCACTTCACCAGACTAGGATCGGAGTAGAAACAAACAGAAAAGTCCCGGACAGTGAAGCAAGGTTCACTTCGCCAGACGGGACAGGAGCATAAGAAACCAACTTCTCCAATCCAAAATATAAGAAGGAAAATTCACTCCATACAAGCCCTAGTCGCTATAAATACATCCTAAAACGTGATTTTGAGGGAGAGACACTACTTTGAAAGGAGAGAAGACTTTCGGGAGGTAGGAACACGTTACAAGCAAGAAGGTGAAGGATTCAACTTTCCCCTCTTCTTCCTCTATTTCCATTATTTGTTACTATAAATTTTAGTATTGTAATTCTGCATATTATTATGAATAGTTGTTTTATTATCTTGGGTTTTGATAGAACCTTTCGTAGGATAAATTTTTGTTATGTTTTTATATAATTGCGTCGTTGGGATTTTCCTACTTGTTCAACTATGTGTTTATTGTTGTTGATTGAATAACCATCAACTGACTGTGCCTATTTAGTGTGCATTACTCGAAAAAGGGTACACATTAGGTAGTTGTTGAACAACATCACTCCTAATGTCACGACCCAAATTCCCACCCTTTAGGTCGTGGCTGCGCCTAACGTTGAACCCGCTAGGCCAGCCAACGTATATCCTACAATAGTAGTTTAAAACCTGTTAATAAGAAATTGAACGCTAACCTTTCAACTTTAACTATTTCAATTATACAATGGGGTAACAATGGGAAACCGTTTCACCGTACCTCAAAAATATACTTTCCCAACAATAATCTTTCCAACATCGACAATGAAATAATAAAACTTGAATGCAGAAAAGAGGAATAACAATCATAAAATAACGTAAACTTCCCAAAACCGGGGTGTCTTAATCTCACGGACTAGCTACTGGAATACTAAATACAAGTCTGAAATGAAAATACAACACTGTCT